>JAOVYX010004294.1:0-10344 GCA_035668315.1 Drosera spatulata
GAGGAGGAGGAGGAGGAGGAGGAGGGTGGAGATGGTGGCGAGGAGGATGGAGAGTTTTGTGAGGAAGGAGTGAACGTGTTTGTCCATGGCGGTGGCGGTGGTGGGATTATTGGGTGGAGGACATTGATGGTGGATCGGCGTCGGAGTGGAGATTGGGGGCGTCAGTGAGGCCAAATTTTACAACGGCGAATTCCACATATTACCCTGACGCTAACGACATTCACGGATTCATTAACACTTTCCGTCAGTTTTTCATGAATTGGAATCGTCTGCGGTTGCTACCGTAACAGCACCGTACAAGTGGGTCATCTGGATCGTTGGATTTTTATCAAACGGTTCAGATTTATTTAATTGATTAGGATTGTTTTTGTTTTTTATTGAGATTTTTTAAGGGATTTTTAACCAAGATTACAAAAACTTAAAAAAATACTAAAAAGATACACATACAATCTAAATTTCAAAACTATACAATTCATCCATCTCATTTAAATCCCTAAGTTTATTTTCATCTCCACTCCACCCCTACCATCACCCAACCGTCGTTGGATTCTTGACCGAAATCCGATCACCGTTGTTGGAATTTTGGCCGGAATCCGACCACCTCGTCGGAGATCTCGCCAGAATCCGACCATCTCGTCTGAAACCTCACTGTAATCCGGCTACCTCGCCGGAGACATCGTAGAAATCCGACCCCATCGTCGGAACAAAGCATCACTTAACTCATGCGCTCTATTTCGAAACAGGGCGTCACTTTACTCAGACGCTCTGTTTCGAAACAAAACGTTTGAAAGAAAAAACAGAGCGTCTGAAGGGAAAAATATTTTTATTCACACATGCTGCATTACAAAAACAATATTATAATGATAAAGAAAATAAAGTCAAAAAAACACAAAAATTTTACAATAAAATCGTTTAACATTTGATCAACATTATTCCTCTCAAACATTTCGTCGAACACCTTCCTTACATCCCCAACCGTCCACATTTCATATATAAATCCACTTGAAAATCCCATAAATCTATCAAATATTAAATCATAGAGATATGTCACGCTCAGTGGAATTGGGTTATAGCAAGAATCCTCATGGCTATAACTCATCTGAGAAAACTCACTGATCAGAAAAACGTTTGAGTTTTATCATGCACTTGGGATTATTATTGTCGAGCACGGAGACGTGACGACGGAGGCGACGGAAGGAGACTAGAGGAGCGAAGAACGAGGAGGGAAAATGTGGTGGCAGAGAGGTCGAAGAGGGAGAATGAGAGCAGGAGAATAAGGAGAATAAGGAGGAAGATGAGATTGTGGGATGAGGAGAGAGAAACGTTCAAATTATATGTTTTGGAAATTAAAATCCCGTATAGATGTTTTTGGAATTAATTTTCCAAAACTGTATGTTTGGATAATCTTTTGTTTTTTTATAGGGTTATTTTAATTAAGTTTTTTTTGGGTTTTATTTTTTTTAAGGTTGATATTTTCTTAATAGGGTTTTCAAATTTTTCAAATTTTATAAATTTCAAAAAAAAAACACAGCAAAACAGCACACACAAAAACAGCAGACGATCCCAACCCCTTTTTACTCCCTTAATCCAATAATAAATAAAAATTTGGTTTTAGAGTCGTCTCAAACTAAGTATAACGTTTTCTTGATATTAAAAATGTCAAATTGTTATAGTATGTTTTACTGATTTATCTCTCAATTGTTGTAATAAATCTCAGTATTATATTTTCTTTATCAATATTCATATAAATTCAACACTCACATAAAATTCCGTGACGGGTTCATTGTAACATTTAATTTGGGACAGAATGAGTACTATTTAGTATAAAAAAGTATAGCACTTTACAATAATATTTTAAATTTAAAGATATATTATTTATTGTTTTTTATTTTTATACTTTTTGCACATATTTCAACTTATTTTTTTAACATCATAACACTACTTTTTTCACCCACATATCCTGTTTTTTTTATTTTTATATATTTTTTAAAGGAAAAATTATCCAAAGATACCACTTAACAAAAATAATTACCGATAAATATCATCATATTTATTTTTTCACCGAAGTACCCCACTAACATTTTTTTTTTGCAAATCAAATCCGCTTGCCTGAACTGCAACTCTTTTATTATCTTCCTTTGATCAAAATTATTACTTTCTACATCTCAAAGATATGGTGTTGATTTCACATCTCTTCCTATCTTTCTTATTATTATTATTGCTTTCCCCATCTTAAAGACATGATGTTGATTTCAGATCTCCTCTTACCTTTCTTATTATTACTATTGTTTTCCACTTCTCAAAGATATGGGTCTGTTTATGTCTGCAAAGCTGATGATCAAGTGTCCTCTGTGCTATCAAGGTCATTCTTTATCGGTTTGATGGTATGAATCTTGCAGGACAGTAGTTACTTTACCCTTCGAGACATGAAAAGGAACAGACTTTCGGAAAGTGTGTTCAACATGCTCTTCAAACTTTATAAGTTCATGGCCTTTTGAAGCTCGTGATACACTAGGTATATGAATCTGTCATCTTATCCCCTTTTGGCGTGAGTTCGTTCTCTCTGGGAAGTTTTGACCGCGACGGTAACGATGTGGTGGTGGGGATGGACGACAATGGCAATGGATGGGTGTCCTCTATAGGGGGTTTTGGGACGATGAGGATGGGTGGTGTCCTCTTAGGAAGGTTTCGATGGTTACGACGGCGGTGTGGTGGTGGTGGGCGACGACAGCAGCGATGGAGTGAGTTTCCTCTATGAAAATATAATATAATATAATAATATATTTTCGAAAAAGCTATCACATTTATAGTATATCTTTCTTCATTTACAGTACGTCTATTTTATACTGTATGCTATATGCAATCTTTAAATATAAGATAAGTAGAAGTTCGGAATACATCGAAAAATTACAATACGTTTGATTTCATCACGGTACATCTTCTTCATTCACATTATTGCTTCTTCTTTCATTTCACTTTATTTTTTTTCTTTTTTCTTTTTTCTTTTTTTGTTACATGCTTACATGACGTTCTCTCCAATAAGGATCGAAGACAAAGAAAGACGATAACGATTATGAATAGGAATGTTAACCTGTGGGAATCAGTACGTCAACATGTAGTACGTAACCTCACCAATCAGTATGTCATTCTAATATCGTGGTGGCAGCATCGACGATAGTGGTGATCTATCATTGTGGTGATGTTATCTTAGAAAAGTCAATATTGAATTTAAAAATAATGAATTTTAGGAATTTGAATTTTACATGTAATTTTTATACTTGAGAAAAGTGATTTTGTAATTGATTGTAATTGATCATGAGTTACTTGTTGAGAATGAAATTATAATGGGATATTTTTGTGTAATTAAAATTACATATGGATATTAATCAGGAATTCTCCTTTTTTTAAAATATAGTATCCTATGTGAATGCTTTTACTCCCTTAAACCCAGAAAATGGATTAACTCGATTGGAGGAGAAATATATATGTGTTGAATTTTGTGAGATTTGATAAATAAAAAAATAATTATTTTTAGTGATGTTGAAGTTTAGAAATTTGTGGATGTATTGTAAGTTATGATGATCTATTTTAGTACTTTTATATTTAAAGATTGCTTAAACGAAATGATTTCTATATTCTGCAACTTTCAAAACAAAAACGCTACCTACTCCTTCCATCACAGGTTAATTATAACATTTCTTAAATTGACATTTTTGGATGTATAAATGTCCAAACTATTCTTATTTTATATTATATTATATTTTTTATTATTATCTTTTCTCTCTTTATCACACACAATTCTTTTTCACTTTTACTTATCATCACACAATGACATTTTTATCCAATACAATAAAGTCAATGATTTTATTAATAATCATATTAGGTTAATTTTTCATAATTTATTTGAGACGGGTATAGTATATTTTTCGTAATGTATTATCAACACTTTTCTATAAGTACAATGATATATAAACTTAGAAATGAGTTTTATATTTATGGGAGAAAGTAATTTTTTATCATATAATTTTTATTTGAATTAATAATTTCTAAATTTTAGTTTTTATTAAAATTAAAATTATTAATATTATTGATTGATAATAATTTAAAATAATAATTAAGATAATGTAGTAAATCAGGGTTTTGGTTCTCTAGATATAGAGAGTGAAAGAAGGAACAAGGAGTTGTATAAGGATATAGATACGGATAAAGAATCGATTGGGAATTTTGTACCAAAAATCCTTATATATAGGGGTATGAAGCAGGATACGAAAAACATTTGCAAGTGCTCTGATTGGATATAATACCTTATAATTTTGCATAATTCTATATTTTCTACTGCCAAATGACATTAGACAGCTTAATGTGGTAAGGATGGAATATTACACGAGGGAACTGGAATGTGATTTAAGACTAGTAATCATCAATTATCCGAAGAATTATTGAAAAATACTCTCTTCATCTCATTCCAATTTTCAATTGTTTTGGATTGTTTCATTTTAATTATAACATTTTCTTGTTTAATAATTTTTTATATATAAAATTATCAAAATATATCTATTTTATATATATCACATTAATCAACCCATCGCTGTGTTTTTTTTTTTAATTTTCCTCACACCTCTTTCTCACACAATTAGACGAATAAATTGATCGTTTTTTATAAATTCAATATATGTACAAACGGTAAAATGAGACACCAACAAAAGCTATCAATTGACAACATCGATAAAAAAAATCTCATGATTTTTGAGAAAAAACATAAAAGATAAAATCAAAAAAATAAATAAAAGCCTTCTTGGCAAATTTTTTTGCCTATTGACGCTGCTGCCACCTTTGTCCCATATATAAATTATCGTATCACATCAAATAGTTACGATCAAAATGAGAATATTTCTTATAAATTCAATATATATTATCTTCGTCCCATAACTATTGTAAAGTATTTCTTTTTTTCTATTATTTAATACGTAATTTGATAAGTTTCGTTACTCATTCAAATAACACGATCTAAACTTAGTATTGGCTCACGGTTTAAATAGTGCAATCTTTTTGGGACGGTGGGAGTAATACGTAACGTGTATTATCATTAATATTTTATGATTTTTTTTAAAAATAATATTTGATTGTCCTGCAATATCGATCAAACTTTGTATCGTCATATATGCTCGATCAAAATAATGTAATTTTCCTTGAGACGGAGGAAGTACTCCATTCGTTTCATAACATATACAACATTTGTCTATTTGGACCGTCCCAAAATATATACAACATATTATCATATTTAATAATATTTTCACATTAAAAAATACAAAATAATCATCATCTATTGCCGTAGATCTATTATCTTCTCGCATAATTACTGTAATAAATCACACTATTATTAAAAAAAATATTTTTTATTTTATCAAATTTACATACATAATATCGAATTAATTCATTGTCTGTGTTTTAAAATGAAGCGAGTACAAATTATTGTTGAAATGAGAGGGAGATTAACACAAATACCACAAGTGGCCTCCGCAGGCCTTATACAATGTCATGGTAAAGCATCTGCACCACAAATCAGTTTCAACAGCCACCGAGATTCCCGGCGCCTCTCTCGGCTTCACCGCCCCCATCCTCTCCATCACCCTCGCCCCATCATCAGGCCCCTCACTCCACCCCCGTCCCCACCACACGCCACGTCACCCAACCCCACGCGCATCACTCCCAACCCCACACCACCCCCATCCCACCTCACCCAATCAAATCTCTTAACAGCCACGTCACCCTCCACGTTGGCATCAAAATATCGGCCTCTCCCTTCAACCGCTTCGTCCCTCCCCTCTCTCAAACCTCGACAGGTGTCACATCCTTCACGGTTTCCTAGGCAAGAAAACTCAGCTATTTGTGAATTGTCCTTTTTGCCCCTCCGTGAAAATCCGTTTACAGTGATTGTAGTAGTACTTCCGTTATTTAAACCGAAATGCAAGGACAGATTTTTTCCTCTCTATTTTCATTTAAAAATAAATGAAGATAAATTTTCTTTTCTCTCTCATTTCATTTATCGGTTGATGATTTTTCCACAGTAGAGAGAGAATGGTGATGAGGAGGAGAATGATGATGAGCTGCGAGCTGTGCAAGTCGTCGCCGGCGAGGATCAGCTGCGAGTCGGACCAGGCGAGGCTGTGCTGGGGATGCGACGCCGCCGTCCACGGCGCCAACTTCCTCGTGGCTCGTCACTCGAGGTGTCTACTCTGCCGCCGGTGTCAGTCTCCGACGTCGTGGTGTGCTTCTGGTTCGATGCTTTTGCCGACGACGTTTTCGCTCTGTGAGAAGTGCGTTGGAGAAAAAGCGGCGGAAGAGAGCGGTGAGAATGAGATCGGAGACGAAGAGATTGAAATTGAAACAGAGGATGAGAATGATGATGATGATGATGAGGAGGAGGAGGAGGAGGAGGAGGAGGAGGGAGAAGAGGATGATACTCAGGTGGTTCCAGGGAGATCGTTGACGCCGCCACCGCCGGCGACGAGTTCTTCGAGCAGCGAAGAAGACTCGTGGCTATCCAATGAAGAGAGCACTGATGCTCAATCGCCTTCGTTTTTGAAACGAAAGTGCGATGAAGGTGGCTGTTCAGATTCCTTCTCTCAAGTAGGATTTTCTTCCGATTTCGATTTCTGATTTCAATTCAATCTGATCCACTGGAGATTCTGTATTGGATCTAATCTGATTAATTGTTCGATACAGGAAAATCTTCGCCGACTTAGGTCCCGGCGAATTGAACCGGCGCCGGTTCTTACTCGGACCGGAACAATAATTCAAGAAGTTGACACCGGCGGCGGCGGCGGAGGCGGCAGTGATGGAGGCGGTGGCAATGCCGGCCGAAAATAATTTGTTTAGATAGAGAAAAGATAACACAAAATTATCGCCGTAAGTATCGTGGTACCTTCTTTGCACCTAGTTTTCAGTTGCGTTTGAGATTTCACTTGGTGGAGAGTGAGTTTTGCGTGAATATTTCCGTAGATAATCAAGGGGATATTTCCTCTTGAGTGCAGTAATTAGATGGTTTGAATTAGGAATGCAAAATGAAGGTCAGCAATGACAATGTACATGGTCTTGTTTTCTCATTAGAGATAAAATGAATACTTCAATCTGTTTAATATGATATGTTAGTCTATGATACGATTGTTGTTATAATTGGATCGACGTGTATCAAGATGTCCATGAACATATAATCTAACCAACTGATAATTCCTTTATGTTAAAAAAATATCCAGTGTGCTTATGCCTATGTCGTTAAGATGGATTGAGTCAAGTGACGCCTTTTCAGGGGATAATTTAGTGATATGAGGTCTAAAACTCGTTAAGCATAAAAAGTAAAGTAGTGGTGGAGGAGACAAAGGTGATATTTTAGTTGTTAATGACTGAAAGCCTTTTGCACTAATCAAAAGGTTAATTAATGATGAAGACATGTAATAATAGTGGCTTAAAATAATTGCGAGGTCAAATTATGGCCTATTGTGATCATGTGGTTGAGATCCTTTTGACATGGTCCATACAAAGTGGGGAAATATCGTGTGGCCAATGACTCTTCTTCTTTTGATTCTGTACCAACTGGATGATTCCTTGTTGAATCAATTCCCCTCCCTCATACTCCATCTATTTTTTAAAAAGAAAAGGAAAAGTAAATGAGAAAAAAGAACTCTAGATATTTTACCATGTCTCAACATGTCACCTGAATTATAATGTTTCTTCATAATGACAAACTTGTCCTCTGCATAATCTGGGTCTTGGCATTTGCGTTGAAGTTTCCATAGTGTTCTCCTCCACATGTTCGAAGTTGATGACTCCAACTTGGCCTTGTTAAGTCAAATTCTCGACCATGTTTTACTTCGTTGGTGGGAGAATATAGAACGTGCTTTTGAGCAGACACTGGCACAAATAGAGCCATCACCTGCGAAGTGTGGTAAGCTAGCATTGATGTTCAACAAAATGGCTCTTCAAACTCAAAAAAAATGAGGTGAAAAGTCAAAAATAAAATGTCCTAAAAATTTGAGAGACTGAAAAACAAAATGTATGTATTGGTGGGATCAATATGAAAACGTCAAACAAAAAAGATAAACAAAAAAACAAAAAATGATAAAAGAAATATGATGAGCAAGTTGCTAAATCACCTTTCATATCTCATCCCAATACAAAATCTCATCCCAATACAAATGAAAGGGAATAGTAAAGAAGGGTGAAATATGAGGGGGTGATTAACACCCCTCGTATGATAGAAGTAGAAAAAAAAAAAGACGGGTCTCATTAGTTTGAGCCTCTTACAGAAGAGTTCCGTATAGAGTTTGCTCCAAAGTTGTTGGGGAAGAGTGATGATCATTGTGGACAAATTTGATGAATTAAACTCTATTTTTTGAGTTTTAGGGGTTGAGAGGCTTGAAACAAGCCCTCAGTGTGGATGCTCCCGCTGACTACCAATGTCGTCTTCCATACGATTCATCTTATAAAGCATCACTTCTAGTTTATGGTTTCTTCATCTTGTGTTCATGGACCAAATGTAAAAAAACCACAGCAAACACGATCTGGATTCTGTCAGATAACTACACAACATAGTTCTATTATCACGGATGACCGCCGAAAAATCATGCCAGCACAGCTATATACGTTAGCGACCATCTTCTGATTACATGATGCTTCTATAGCAGTTTACATTCAAGAGAGGCTGATCGGTTCGCCACAAAGCTGCTCCAACTCTTCCTCCAAGAGTCTCGATTGATTCCATCTGTTTCTTCGGTAAACCCAAGCTTGATCGCTTCGCTCCCAATCGAATCTGGAAGGACCACTGCATCAGAGTTGTAAAATCTTACAACAAGAATGTATACACAAATACTACTAAACCATATGAAAAACATTCAGGACAAAATCATTGCGAGCTCAACACACGAAAAACATATGCATAATGAAGGTACGTATAGGATGAGGGTCCGGCTGTAGAAGGAAAACAGTGTATGTGCTGTTAACCAAAAAAAAAAAAAAAAAAACCACCCTTTCTCCATTAAAAAAAAAAACATTTTAAAAACCGGAAAAGAAAATACAAACCCTAGAATAGTAATATAAACCTTAAAAAAAAATACAACCTAAACAAACCAAATAAAAAACACCATAAAAAAATATACCTATTATAAAAAAAAACACGCAAGAAACCTAAAATAAAAAGCCCAATCTTAAAAAATAAGAACCATTGGATTCCCAACCGCCTACAACACAGTACTGCTTCTACATCCGGGGATCCTCATCCGTAAACATGCATGCAACAAGTGAGGCCAATGCTGAATCCTATTCCTGTGAACAATAATCATTTGATTATTATATTCGAATACATAAATAGAGAGAGAGAGAGAGAGCGAGCAGCACATTATCTTTTACTGAGGAATTCAGGGATGGTATCATGGTAGTGGCCACTGAATGCCATAGCAATCGCACCAAAGAAGATTTGCTTGCGACTCATTGTAAAACAAAAAAATGTTCAAGGATGACCATCTACATCTACATCCTCATTCATACACTCTATGCTATCCTTTTAGTCGTATGCATATTTCCCTAGACAAGAGAACCACTCCCGATACCTTGTTCAATTCATCTAATCAAGATTTGAATACACTCAAAACTTCTCGATCATCATCCTCACCGCTCTCACGGACCATCTTCACTTGATAACTATTTCAGTTATCTCTCTAGGCTTGACATAAGTCATATTACCATTTTTCAAAACAAAAAATGCACATCCTAAGAAGGCACCTTTGCTTTCATTTTAATCAACAATACCAAATACCAATAAATCTGAAATCAGAGTGCCAAAACAAAAGCCGGTATGAAGTTCTGGAGGAGAATGATTACCTTACCGGAGATGATAACCAAATCTGCCTACTGGGAGTCTGCTTCTTCAGGACATACGTTCCCAGATCGCCTAGTTTCAAGGTCAGCACCTGATTCTACATTCAAAACATGAAACACAGATGATTTAGACAATTTTTTTTTTAAAGAAGGAAAAAATAAAGAATCTTAAGTGAAACTGTGAAACCACAATCAAGTTCTTAGTGCGTACCCCATAGTCTACGTCGAAACCATCAATCTGGATACGATCTCCATATTCCTGTCCAGCAGAAGAGACACACCAGCATGAATAATCTTGTGATAACCCCGCAACAAGTCGAGACCAAGTAAACTAGTATAAAGTAGTAACTCAAGCTCGGGAAACGTGGTAGATCACGTTCTTCTCATTGTGTTACACTACAAAAAAATAGCGTTTTAGCTACGGAAAATTTTAGCTACGGATAAAATCCGTCGCAAAATCATATATCTTAA
>JAOVYX010004295.1:0-10343 GCA_035668315.1 Drosera spatulata
ATCGTAAGATGCCAAGGATTCCAGTTTTAGTTGTGAAATCTTTTTGTTTGTCCTTTTGGGCATCCATCCTATCTTGTGTTAGTACTAGTTCCTCTTCATATATGTTTTTTTGTAATTGGTATTAAGCCTGGTGTCCTGATAATAATGATGTCAGAGGTTTACAGTTTACTATCTATTGATCTCGAACATTTGTTCTGTTGGGGATACGTGGACCTTCTTCCAGGACCTTTTAAATGTATAATGAGAGAAAAAAAAATCAATGGTGTAAATGATGCTAAGAAAAAACTGAGTACTTGCAATATCGTAGTGTCAAAAAGTATAACATAAGAAATTTGTGAGGTCTATCAGGGCTCCAGGGAAGGGGTGGATTATGCAAAATGAATGATGCGGCCCTTGTGCATGTTTTCAGCTGTAGCTAACGATCTTTCATTTCCTTCCTGTCTTTCTCTTCAATTCCCCCACCATTAGATCCTTTGACTGATGGATTCCAGCAATTCTTTTTTCCTGTGTTTCTGCTTCATTTTCAGTGGTCTATACTGGTTTCAGTATTGATTTGGTCTCTGAACTTAAACAGTCATCTGTTCTTCGTCCGGTAGCTTCTGCCTTTGGTTGAATTCACTAAGATTGAATAGATTTGGCCATTGGCACATACTTTTATTCAGCAACATTTGGTAGCCATAGTTGTCTGTCTTCAGAGTGAAGATGCAGAAGCCATGGCCTATGCAGATCATACAGTGAAAGACGAGAGTTCGAGGGGCCTGGGGTGATAGATGCTATCTAATACTACTTAGGTTAACACGCTAGTAGTAACTTGCTTTCTAGACCAAATTTGTAGAGCTGCCATATAAGACTAAAGTTTTGGTGTTCCTGAAAGAAGCCTGTTTTTGGTTGAAGAATTCGGGGTTTGACTTGTGTTCATCATGATTTTTAACTGTTGAACTTGCCTATGCCAGGTGCTGCTCTCGATCTGCTCATTGCTGACAGATCCAAATCCCGATGATCCACTTGTGCCCGAGATAGCTCACATGTACAAGACTGACCGTGCCAAGTATGAAGCCACCGCTCGCAGCTGGACACAGAAATATGCTATGGGCTGAAGCCTAATGTTGTCGCCTTTTGATTGTAGGAAGTCACTCAATGATGTCTTCCTGTTTGTTAAAATTGTCATTTGAAGGTCCTCAACGTGCTTTGGCAGTGTGACAAGAAAAGACCTAAAAACGAACCTATCAGAAGTTTGGTGCTTTGTACTCTCGAACCATTATGTAGTTCTGCTTTTCTTAACCTTGCTGCTATATTGTGGTAATTGTTGTGGGTTATGCTGTTCCTTTGGACTGCTTGATTTCATGTTACTCCTGGATGTTTGCATTCTTTTCACGGTTTCTTGGACTTGTGGTTCCTGACATCTTGGAGAGTCGAGATCCAATACTAATTTGAGGGTTTAATGGCAAGGCTTCAAGCTTGCGAAGGGTGTCACTCGATGAGGCAAGAGAACTTAAGACCCAGATAGCAAAGGTCGTCTCTATATTTTATTAGCTCTTCTATGCATTCAACCATTCAAGACTGCACGTGCTGGTGTGATGATGAATATGGTAGCAATATCATGGTTGTGGATTCTCATTTCTACTCGTAAAAAGTCACTTTCGAGGATTTTTTTTTTGTAATTTTAATGATCGTAATTGAATTACGATCGGCATATCGATGCTATACATAGTCTTTTGAAAAAAGTTGTTACAAAAATGTTTCGTTCGATCGTGAGACTTTGATCATAAATACGAAGGAAATAGAGATGTTGAATTGATTTAAAGGCGAAGCAAGGAAGAAAGAGCAATGGTTTAGAGAGTGGTCCGGTTCAAACAATCAAAAACAAATCAGGAGGAGAGGGGATGACCACAACGACAAATCCAAACCTAACCACGCTCGCTCGCTCGCTCTCCCTCTCCCTCTCTCTCAATCACCGTCGCATCTCTCTCACTCGACCCGAAAGAGAAAGAAAGAGGAAGAGGAAGAAGAAGAAGGAAGGAGGGGGGATCAGCGCCGCCTATCCGCCGGCAACCATTGTCAGAGATTGACTGGTCCACCCTCCAACCCACGGGATACGACCACTTCCTCTTTTCGTTGATCTACCCCCAATCAACACAAAGTAAGATTTCTATTTCCATTTTCATCGGAGGTTTCTGTTTTTCGCTGTTGTTGACGTGAGATTAATTGACTCATTGGCAAGATTTCGATCGATGACTTGACTACGAGGTCGTCTCTGTTTTAGGGGAAAGAGAATCTGTGTGTTTTGGGGGTTCATTGTGTTCTGATTTGAAGGTTTGTTTGCTTTTTTGTTGGAATCCACAAATCTTTCATTTTACCCTTGCTCTTCTTTTCCCCTTTATCTGAAACCGTAAGTTTGATTCAGTCATAACTGATCGTTTTGATTCGTTTCCAAGAGTAAACGAGCATGAACATCGATCCTTTTCCCTTTTCTGCTATGGATGTTACTGATATTATGTTCAATTTAAATATGCACAGCAGCTTAATGTTTAGTTCCTTGCCTGTAAATTCTCCTGTATATCTTGTTATCACTTATACGTGCTTCTAGTTTCGCTTATGTGTCTTGATGGTTTCTTTAGTTTTTGTTTAGATGGACTCAATATTGGGTCAGGAATAATATCTTCACTTGGGAAGATGTTGTCGTCTTCTAGTCATAGATAGGACCGAGAAAATTTGTGGTGTTTGCCCGTTTGTAAGAGTAGGAAGACAAGGCAACAGGAGTGTTGTACTGCACCAAACGGTTGGGATGCCCTATGTTTGGAAAGAAAGGACAATCAACTGCTTTGTGGTCACTGATATGCCAAATGTGGGATCGATTGCCAGGGTTACTTATTGGGATTCTTCTTTACAGAAGATTGTAGATCGGCGCAACTGGGATAGACTCTTTTCCAAAAAGAAGGACATGGACTATTTACTGCTAGCACCGGTTTCTGTTTTTCATGAAATCCTTTTAGAACTTGTTTCCTTTTGCTTTTCTACCTGAGTGACTGGTGAGATGCCTTTCTGATCTTGATATTGGCATTGACGAAAATTTAGTTATCACTGGTCCAAAGGTGAGCTATTGGCATTGCCTAAAGATATTCACTTCATTCAGCCTCTTTGGTTTTTTTGCTATAGAAGGTGTAAGATTGCCTCCTGGATCTTTTACTGAACTTTTCTGCTCAGTTACGTTTTTCTTGATCCTTTTCTTGTCCATCTTCCAAGCACTACCTGCCTTATGACACTTGACATCCGGCTGCTTGCACAACCCCACTTGGATAACTATGTTGTGCTGTTCTTCTGGTTCCTTTATGTTGTCTCATCATTGGTGCAAGCCTATTTACTACAACCTGGATAAGCATTATTTCAGTAATGCCAAGCTGAAGTCTGGGCAGCTTGGCTAGGTTAACATCCCCTATCAGTAGTTTGAGGTCTAAGAGGAATGAGTATCTCCTTCCATGGCCAATTATTCCCATATTTAACCGTCCTTCATTGTTTATCCGGATGGCAGTGTACTTTATTGTTTATCCGGATGCGTTCCATTTGTCTCGTAGTACATAATGGGAAGGTTCATGCTGAGTCAAGTCAGGTTGTATGCACTGTTTGTGTGCATTTGATTTTGAAATAGTCACGAAAAAAGAATAAAAAGCAACGAGAAAAGAGCTCTGTCTCAAACTGCTTATTTGAGAACATTATGGGCCAAGGCGGCAAGCAGTTCTGATATACTCAAGCTGTCTCGTGAGAAGTTTTTTTCTAATAAACCTTCCCTAGAGCTGTGGACTGTAGAGTGACTCCGACTCACGATTTGAATGTCATTCTTATCATTTGGTGTTTTTGGTGTGTTTAAGTGCCTACTCATCCTTCAATTGTAATATGATATGATTGTGGTTTTCAACTTATTTGTCATGGCAAGTTTGCCCTGAGTCGATTGCTTGTTCTATTACGTTCATTTTGTGGCCTTAGCATGCTTATTTATTTTTTCGTTTTCCAGGTGCAGGTGTTGTACAGAATCAGAAATTCAACTCCCTAATTTTCCCAATGGGGCTCTGCATGTCCAAGGTAAACTTGTTGCTCGTAATGAGATTTGTGAGTTATTGAACTCTTTATTTGATCTTCTCATCCAACCTTTGCATCCCATCTAAAGTTTGCGCTTTGATTACTTCAAGTGGATTGGTTTGGTTTCCTTTTACTGTTTTGGTTTTATTGAACCAGTGACAAGGTGTGTTATCCTTTTAAGAATTTCTATGCTACATCCATGATGCTACATCTAGTTGCATCATGAGATTTATTTTTCCCTGATCATGTGGTGACTGAGGCAGAGTGAAGCAAGTTTTAAGCCTACTTATTTTGAGTTGCAAAATTTGTTTTACACCTCGTGTATCTTATTCAAGTTTTTAGCTACTTAAAAGAAATTCTTTTCCTTTTGATTGTTTTCTTGTATACTAAAAATTCTGCTTATAGTTTTTCGGAATTTTGTTTTCTTGTAATTTTTTTTTGCGGTAATAGAATGAGACGGAGGCAGAAGACTCAGTTGCCGGCTTCAAGTTTGTTGGTGGAAATGTGCACTTGATTGCGACCAAAGAGAGTTGGGAGGAGAAGTTATCACAAGCAAGCAAAGAGGGGAAGATTGTCAGTTCCTTACTTTTATTTGTTTATCTATGTGAGTATGAGGAGCCAGCCCGACTAGAACTGGAAACTGATTTCCATGCCTTCTATACAGTACTGTGCTTATCTTCTCTTGTGTGTGTTTTTGCTGTTGACACCACATTTGTTAAAATTAGATTTTCTCTATCTTCCTTCTAAGGTTTATTTGGTTGTTCCAGTAGTCTGACTTGAGCTCAAATTCTGACAGGTCATTGCCAACTTCAGTGCATCATGGTGTCACCCATGTAGACAAGTTGTCCCTCTTTATTCGGAGCTATCTGAGAAATATCCTTCTTTGATGTTTCTAACAGTCGATGTGGATGAAGTATCTGTAAGCGATCCTATCGTGTTCATAATTTATTGAAGATGAGGAACTGGTTTATTGTAAATAGAAGTGCTTGTTACTCTTGTTGGCTGGTCGGGTTGTGATACTGAGGAACATATAAGGATTAGACCAAATCAGTTCATTGTCAAAGTAGTTATTCTCTCCAAAGTTGTAAGTCAGGATGCATATATATTCGTTTATCCTAATATACCTCCTCTAGTTACATTTGTTGTACTATGTCAAGGAACAAATTCTAATAGAATGTCAAGCATAGGATAGAAAACTAAGAAAGATATTTGCCATCTTAGTATCTGCCTATAATCCACCAAAGCGGAAGGCCAATTATTTCTAACAAAGAGGAAAATGACAGCATGAATTTTAAATGTCATACAGTTCTATCTGGAACCACTTGATGCTGTCTTAGAAGACCTAAGAAATTTGTGTTGCAGCTGTTGCTATGAATTTTTGATGTGGTAGTGTCAGTCTCTTAGTCTTAGAATTTCTGCTCATCTTAAAGTTTCAATGAACCACTTAAAGGTGTTAGCGCTGCGTTATGGTTCAACATAATTTCTGCTTACGATTCACCATCAAGGGCTTCTATTTATTTTTTGTTTTATTTTGTTTTTTGTTTTTTGGCTGAAAGGAATAGGTTATTTTTCAGTTACCTCCAAATATCGTTTGTGCATTTTGTCTTGCACCCATATTAAGAAGCATGCTCTGTGTCGTGTACTTGTTTTATCAGGAACTAAGCACATCATGGGATATAAAGGCAACCCCAACTTTCTTCTTCTTGAGAGACGGACAACAAATAGATAAACTGGTGGGTGCCAACAGGGTGGAACTTGAGAAGAAAGTAACTGCTATTGGAGATTCGTTAGGGTCCTGATTGAATGGCTGCTCGATCATTCTTCTATGAATACGAGCGTATCCAAATTTCCTCTGCTGATAGATCTTCCTTACACTTGTGTGGTGTGATTGCGTATCATATTAATACCATTTTACATCAAATATGTACAAATGATGATGATGGTATTGGTCTAGTGTAGTCATGCGTTCCGTCTGAGGACGGAGTAGTGGAAAACAGCAAGTGTGGATATTTTTGTTGAGAACAGCCTGCTTAGAGACAGAGCTGGTGTTGTCTGGGATTGATGCGCGAGGAGCATAGTCTTTCTGGGTGCATAATGATCTCCTTAAAACGTGTTTTCTTGTTTGTTAAGTACTTGTTTGTTTTTGTTTTTTATGGATCCAGACACTTTAAGCTTGTAGTTTGGCACAATTTCATAGTACACGAACCCTTTGATTTTGCTGTTGATCTGCAAGCGTGCATTTTTATCTGTGTCCTGCTCCAAAGAACGATCCAGATAATCTCGTCAATTAACAGGGTTTGGGACCTGACAATGTAATATGGTATTCCATATATACTGTTTGTTCTTTCGATTAGTTTTTGTGAGCAGAGGTTGAAAACTTCGGATTCTTGTTTTGGAAACAGCTGCGCATGCTGGGCGAAGGAATGTGAAGACTAGTTTTGCTTGGCGTGGCCATTGGCATTAGCCCTTGAAGAAAGGAGATAAATGACAGATTATAGAGTTGCTTTGCCTGCTATTGAATACTTGGTGTTACTGACATGATGACATCACCTAGGCGTTTAATGTGTTGGTAGTCTTTTCGATGATACCTCAAACAAGTTGAAATACTGAACAAATTGTGACAGAACACGAGTACTAGTAGTAGTATGCCTGTCCTCTTTTCCTCTCTTGTAAAAAAAAAAAAGAAAAAGAAAAAAGAAAAAAAGCGGGTTTTGTTCATATGCATAAAAAAGCGGGTTCATATGCATAAAAAACAATAGGTACATGTATGATATAAAAATTTTAGAATTATTGTTTACGATTAAATATTAAAACATAACTGAAAATTTTATTGGATATTTGTTCAAATTATCTTAAGAAAATAGAAAAAAAGTCTTCCTTTTCCTAAAAATTGAGAACAAAAAACTTTTTTATTTTGTTTTTAATTTGATATGGAAAAATGGGGAAAAAAGCAGCAGCAGCAGCAAGCCTTTTGGTTGTTTGGCCGAAGGAAGTGTTGTTGGTTTGAGTACTTGTAACTGTGTTAGTTTTGCAGAGATCGAGAGAGGGAGGGAAGGAGGGCGACCACAGCACAATCGCCACCTTTGCCGCCGCCGTCGCAATCGAATCGTTTGTGGGAAGGAAGTCACATTACATTATACTAGCATCTCTGTAAGTCTCGTCTTGTCTCGTCTCGTCTCAGTCGTCGTCTCACCTCTCTCCCTTCCTTGCTGCTCTCCTCCTTTTCGTCCGTATCATCGTTCTCTAGGTTTTTCTCTATGTGTGGCATGGTTTAAATTCCATTTATTAGGTTTTGCCCCTATCCTCGGCTCGTAGTAATAAACCCTAATCCCAATTCTGTTCTGATGATTTCGTTTCAATTCGACTGATTAATGATTGATTGTGTTTGATGATCGAGGGTTTGTTTGTTTGCTTCAATTGCAGGTGATCCTATTCGAATTAACCCACTCATCATCTCGCTGTATCACTATGGTAAACTTTCATCTCCTGCTCATCACTCTTTTAATGCCCGCTTTCTGCTACCTTGTTGTCATTTCATATCATATCTACTCCGCTAGCCTATTAAAACTTTCTGGTATCGTTATTTCAATAGCACTGTGTAGGACGTGTTCATGTATACCCGCAAGATCTCATCTTTACAGAACAACAACTACTAAATCTGATTTCTGTTGTTATTATCACCACGTAACACATTGCTTAAGGTTGGTGTTAAATTACATCCTTTGCTTGTATTCTTCTCTCAGTCCGGTCGTAAAGAAACCGTTCTTGATCTTGCCAAGTTTGTCGACAAGGGCGTCCAGGTCAAGCTCACCGGTGGAAGACAAGGTGTGGTCACTTCCCCCTCCTTGTAATCACCACTCTTTATTTATGTCTGCCGTGCATCCATGATTTCTATGTGTTGTATGGTATGAAAAGATGTACTACCAGGCTTGTAAGCCTGCTTTGTTCTTTTTACATGTTGTGACGGTGTTATCATCTCATTGACGGTGTTACATGTTGTGTATTTTTAGTTTGGGCTTCTAGGGTTTGCCAGTCTCTTTATTTTCTTCTGTCTATCTAACAGTGACAGGGACATTGAAGGGATATGATCAGCTGTTGAACCTTGTGCTGGATGAAGCCGTTGAATATTTGAGAGGTACAAAGTCATGCTCACTGGCGTAATTCATTAGTTGTTTGTGAATTTATACCCGAGTCGAACCTCATATCCTACAAAATGTCGCTCGCCTCACAATTGCATCCTCAACAAGAGATCCTAGTCTTTGTATCCAATATTATGTTGATATAGGATTAAGGAAGCATAAAAGCATGAGCTCCTCAACACTTTGAGTTTGAATCGTCTTTAAGTGGCAGAGGATTTACGTTCTCCAATGTTTGTCCTTGCAGATCAAGATGATCCGCTGAAGACTACCGATCAAACAAGGCATCTTGGCCTAATTGTATGTTCATTTCAAATATTTTTCTCTTTCTTGAAATTCTGTCACTCTGCTGATTGCAACGCGAACAGCTCTTCCATTCCTCGTTAATCGGATATCTTTTTATATGATCATAAAGATTATTCATTTGTTTTATTGATGGTATTTTGGAACTTATACAGCCCTAACTTGTGCATTAGTAGGCAGTGATGGTTCCTGGCGGCATCTATGTAGGACTGAATCTGCCATTTTTCTTAGTGACTTAGAGCTGCTTCGGCTTAAGTGTTCCCTTAAGTGTGTTTCAAAATAATTCAAATTACTGCACATAATCATTCCCTTGTCGGTGTTGAGAAACCAAAGGTCCTTCTCCTAGTTTTGTATGTGTGAAATTTTTTTATATCGCGATGCAACTCAGAACAGGAACCACCAAGTGTAGCTTGAGATCATTATCAGGTGTTTCGAACTTGGAAAGGAATCTGACCTAATGCCATTGGATGATGCAGGTGTGTAGGGGAACTGCCGTGATGCTTGTTGCGCCAACTGATGGTACTGATGAGATCGCAAACCCTTTCCTTCAGTCGGATGGAGCTTAAATCATTTTGATTACATCATTGAGCTATGGATGGTTTGTGCTGGACCTGTCTATGTTAGTGCGTATTTCTTTTGAACTAAGCAAATTTTCTTCGTTGTTATCCGCTCTCGGTACATCAAGATCTTGTACGACACAGATTTCATGAGACTTTATCCCATGTGTGAAACATTCTTCAACGACTTGAAGCACGAGCCTTCTCTTCCTCTGCAGGCTCTATTGTAAGGAGTTTTAACAGTATTTATATTTCTAACATAAATTCATCCGTGCAAAAAGACAACGCCAGTAGCTGTTGTAAATAATGTATGTTGGTGATTTTATACTGTAAATTATGAATATGTATAATCAAATTTTAGTGTATTTTATAAACTTATAATTAAAATCTAAAAGTATAGATTTAATAGGATATAGTTTAAATTTTTTAATTTATATTAATTTTTTTAATGTATAGTATTGCAGCAGCGTATTGGTTGTTTTGGTTTAGTCATGAAAATGAGGGCATATGGTTGTGGGAAAAGATGCAT
The DNA here is from genome assembly GCA_035668315.1 of Drosera spatulata. NCBI lineage: Eukaryota > Viridiplantae > Streptophyta > Magnoliopsida > Caryophyllales > Droseraceae > Drosera > Drosera spatulata. Next base: position 9,600 of record JAOVYX010004295.1, read on the forward strand.
GAGAATATCAGTCTAGTTCCAACGAGACAACATATATGAACGTTGCTTAAACCTTTTCGGGGTTGAAAAACCACTAGTTTAGGTCCTAGTCTAAGATACTGGATGATATTTATAAAGGAGTTGAACAAGATGTGTGATGATCTTGCTCCCAGTTTAGGCTCTGTGAGGGTATTTCCCAATTTATTTTTCCAAGTTTCCAATCTCTTCCAAAATGCAATTTCTTTTCCCTACGGTATTCCAGGATAGTATGGGACAAAGGCTGTACCACCCTAGAAGAATATGTAAAAGAGGAACAAAGAATGTTAGCGTTCGATACAGGTACACTGCAGATCTTGTAGATGGCTTGAGAGGCAGCGACACACCCTCATCGCGGTAGCTGCCTATAAGTCGAATGCTGAATTATGTGCTGGTCCAATTACACTTGAAATTCCAAACATAGATATGAATAGGTATACAACAGAGAAAATATATACGCTCTGTCTTCAGATTACAAACCACATTGAAAGACAGGAAGGTTAAAGTGGACGAATACAAACATTACATTTAGTGGCAACTTAGTTTAAAATCACCCGATCGAGATCAGAGATTAAGAGTTGCTGAATACTGAGACAACCTGCAGAAATTAGGAAGGTGAAAGAAGAAATTCCCACTGCATCACTAAGTTCAATCCTGTGGTTCCCCGGGGAAACAACAAACTCAACGCCCCTTTGGGTTCATTATCTGCGAGAACACGGCGCTTGGCGT
>JAOVYX010004296.1:0-10343 GCA_035668315.1 Drosera spatulata
AATGCAATTTAGACAATTTAAAGGGAATAAAAACAAACGTTTAGAATAACGAAATGATGTGTGATTTCATACACATCGGTCATCGCTAGATCAATACAATTGACAAATGCGGAACATGACAGTTCGTCGTACTAGTACAACAAAAGATACAAAAGTTGCATGAGACGGTCTGTTTCAGAACTTTTTCCTGGTGCCACACCATACTGTAGCTACAACGATGTTGCTATTTTGTTGTTTATCATCTTTAGCTCCGATGATCTTAGCGTAAAATGGCCATGACTCGTTAGTCCGTGTGGGTCTTGCTTGCCCCATAGTTTGCTCAACTCCTTAAAGATGAGGGGCTTCTCGTTGTTCTCAATCGCGTTATATCCGGTCTTTGTACAATGGGATTGATCCCGCAGAAGAGCTGCTTCCATCAGCAGCCAGCACACAACTCAACCAGCAATGATACTGAAAGCTATAAAAGATATGCTCTCACTGCCGGCTTTGCTATTAGAAGCCCTCAAATCTTATATAATTCTTGTCTATCCCAGAAAAAGCAACAGACTCATATAATCCTAATCCTATCAATTGCATGGTATGGGAAGACGAGATGTACACAACCTTACCCATATTATATTAATATAGAGAGGTTATTTACTGATGCCCTCAAGAAATGTCGAATCCCTGATCACATGATTATCTATAAATAAAGACCATCAAAATAAGCTATAATATTATCCAATTCGTTCTTTCATATGGTTATCTGATCATAACTATGCACGCTGCTCAACTTGTCTTAGCAAACAAGAATATTAATGGCCAAATTGTCAATTTATTCGAAAGTACAAGATCTTCAGCTGCACAATATATGCTTCGTCAGAATTTTAAAAGAGCAAATGTCTTACCAAGCAGAACAGCAATTTCTTTTTGGCACTTCCCATGAGAAAATTAACGACCAAATCTACATTTTTCCTGCAACAACATAGCTTATCATCATGTAGTGGGGAGCCTTTCTATCATGCAACTTATGTTATGGAAAAGCCAGAACCATAACCAATCTTCAACATAATTATGAAAAGCAGACCCAGTGAGTAAGCTTAGTGAAGGCAAAATCGAAAAAATAAAAATAAAGGAAGAACAACAAAATGTCAAATATAGCCTCTTGAACAAACTTCAACTTCAAATGGAGCATTGATGAATCAAGTAAAAGTTGAAAAACAACCAAGTGACGAAAAAGATACCTTATTCTTGATGATCAAATGCCCACACTGAATCTCTCATAGCAGAAGTTTAAGAACTCATCACAGAATGGCCTCTTGAAGACTGCGACAACATTGCAAGAGGTTAGTTAGCATAAAGTCAATGTATGACACATATATGGGATGACGACAAAAAAATCAAATTGAATCTCATGTGCTTTTCCTGATATGGTTGTGTCTGGTGTAAACTCCTCAGAGAAGGATGCAACAATATCAGCAAGCAGCCCATTCAAATCAAGGACAAGAAGCTTTTTTCTTGTGCTTATAGCAGCTGTCAAGGGAGAATCGGATATTGGGAAAGATCTATCATGTTTATCACCTGATGCTTTAATAATCATAGATACATCATGAGGAAGTTCTTCTATTCGGCACTTGGTTTCCTCTATTCTTTTTCGTTTTTCCCTTTGATACATCCTCAAACTTCCATATGCCATTGAGTTCCACACCATGGAATTCAAGTCTTCGACTTCATGGTTAGAATCACTGTTTTCAGTCATATGTTGCCTTTTCCGTTTTTCACTCCCTTTCAAGCGCTTGCTTATGTTTTCACTGTAGGGTGAAGCTTCTTCATTCCCCTCTTTGCAGTCACCTACAGATGAGTTCCTTTGAACTTCACGATTAGTATCATTATTTTCAGCAACATCTTCCTTCTCCGGTTTCTTGCTCCTTTTCAAGGGCTTGCTTGTGCTTTTACTAGCATGTGATGCTTCTTCAATTCTCTCTTTGCAAGTAACTACAGATGAGTTCCCTTCAGCTTCATGGTTTGAATCAATATATTCAGTACTATCTCGTGTCTTCTGTTTCATCCTCTTCTTTTTCAGGGGCTTGCTTGTGCTGCTTTTACTAGAGTGTGATGCTTTTTCATTCCCCTCTGTGCAGGTGACTGCAGTTAATTTCCCTTCAGCTTCATGGTTAGTTTCGACATTTTCAGTCATATCTCGCTTCTTCTGTTTCTCCTTTTTCCTTCTCGAGGGCTTGCTTGTGCTTTTACTAAAGTGTGGCGCTTCTTCATTCCCAATCCCTTTTGAAGGGGTAACTGCAGATGATTTCCTTTCAGCTTGATGGCTAGTATCGATATTTTCGCTAATATCTCGCTTCTTCTGTTTCTCCCTTTTCCTTTTCAAGGGTTCGATTGTGCTTTTACTACAGTGTGACTTTTCTTCATTCCGCTCTGTGCGGGTAACTCCAGATGATTTCCTTTCAGCTTCAAGTTCAGAATCAACATTTTCAGCAACATCTTGCTTCTTCTGCCTCTTCCCCTGCCTTTTCAAAGGCCTGCTTGTGCTTTTGCTAGAGCGTGAAGCTTCTTCATTTCCCTCTGTGCAGTTAACTACAAATGAGTTCCTTTCAGCTTCATGGTTAGAATCACTATTTTCAGCACTACCTCGACTTTTCAGTTTTTCACTCCTCGAAGTCTTGCTCAGTCTTTTACTTGAGTGCGAAATTTCTGGAATTCTCTCTTTGTGTTTTGATGCACACGATTTCCTCTGCACAGAAGAAGCATCTTTGACAGCTTCATGGTTAGAATCAATATCTCCAATAGTATCTTCACTGTTCCTTTTCCCCCTCCTTTTCAAGGACTTGCTTTTGCTTTTACTAGAGCGTGGCACTTCTTCATGCCTCCCTGTACCAATTACCAGAGAAGAGTTCTTTTGAGAATCTTCCACGACTTCAACGTTAGAACCGATATTTTCAGTAACGTCTCGTCTCTCCCTCTTTCTCTTCTTCTCTCTTGAGGGCTTGCTTGCTGTTTTCATTTCAAAATCTTTCAACATCAGAAGCTCTGCAAGTAGCTGCCTTCAAAGGAGGGCACATCTGGCTATTGTTACTGATTTTCTAAACCTTTACAGCGATCCTGATTATCACAGATTCCATTAGTCAGAATTTAAAACACAAAGTGGTATCACAGACCTGGATCAGAAACAGGGTAAGAAACAGAAGTACAGAACCCAGTACGGCAGTCCTAGCAAAACCACAATACCAAATACTAACAGAAGGCCACAGTGCAGATCAGTTTAGTTGATAAGCTAGCAAGCATATACCTCTGCCACAAACAGGAGCATCAAACTAGGGACGCAAGAGAGTGCTCTCTCATCGTCTCAACTCTCATGAGGATAACACACATCTAAGTGATGCAACATACAGACCAGAACAGTGAGAAAAAAGAAAGACATATCTTCTCAAAGAAGATGAACACTACCAATTCTTATTGACTTCAACACATGAATCCATCAGAAATGGATACAACTCATTCTAATTTGGCATTATCTGTGAACTAATCAGATGAAACAACAAAGATAAATCCACATGGACAACCCCACATCAAACTTGCTAGTTGGCGTAGACTATATATATATGATACAGGAAACCAAAGGTTAGTACTTAGAAGATACACCAAGCTTGAATTCAGACTTCCACCGAAGTTTCCTTCTTCTTTTCTACTGCATACTTTGTTTCTAATCATTCATACACAGCCTAGGAGCCACACCTTCAACACAACATCCGGAATAAACACAAAACATCAGAGACGTAACAAACAAAATTCACCCATGGAAAAAACTTTAAAAAATAAATCAAAACGGGAAAAAAGTTCTGCTACAGTCTTGGATAACAGATAATGTCAGACACCAAACGCAAACATCACATAATATAAAAACAAAACAAAACTAGGCTACATCAATCCTTGCTCTTTATTGTGGATATCATGCAAAGCCTCGAGTCTACGAATTGCACACGTTTATGCTCATTCCCGACTGAACTGCACGCACGTGCAAATAAGCAATTTCCCACCCAGCATCATGCCTTCCAAAGAACAAGCTTTCTTACACCACAGCAACAACACCTCAAATATTCCCATGATGGACAGGGTTTTTGTATGGAGATAAGTATGCAATCTTACTTACTATTATAGCAAACAACAGATAGACCGCTTCCTAAAATAAGCTTTTTTCCCAAACTATTAACACAAAGATACTACCAAGACCACTCATCCAACCAAATAAAAACTTACAGCATTTTCACATCATGGTTTCAAATTGATTACCCCCCACCAAAACCCTTTTGGGTCCCCTTTCATTTTACCAGTGCACAAATACACCCACATGAATGTGCTTTAATCCTAATGGAATTTAGGCCTCAATCACCATGGCAGCACTATGAAGGTGAAGCGAAATTGAGTAAATTGAGTAAGTGGGAGATGAAGGGAGCGAAAAAGGGACAACAGAGAGTATACCCAGAAGCGAAGATGCTGAGTTCCGGAGTGATTTGTGGTGGAGTCGGAGAGACACAACAGTGGTGGAGTCGCCGGAGATGGAAGAGTCGTCTTGGGTAAATCACGGTGAAATGATAAATCTAAGAAAGAAATATTCTTCCACCCAACTTTATTGAAACATTTTCATCAAATATGAAAATATATATATAATTATAAAGATAATGAATTTTTTTTTACCTTTTATCTTTATGAGTATGTGATTGAGAAGTGAAAAAAATCAGATAAAAACAAAAAAATATAACATGAATTGATATGATATAAATTAAGAATATTTTTATATTTTTATATATAAAAAATTTTAAAATAAAAAAATATTTTATTTATTTTAAAATAATCTTTTAAAAAATTGAATTAATTTTGGACCGAAATTGCAGTTGATAGATGCTCTTAGTTTGGCGGTTTATTTCCTCTTGGATACCCCATCTCTCGAGTTTGATGGTTTGATTCTCCTTAAAAAATCACTCTCACAGGTAATAATGTGTTTGGACAGTTTGAGGCTTAGGGATGGAGAAAACCAATTGCTTATTTGCATCAGTGTTATAAAAAAACGTATTAATCGATGATTAATTATTCGATTAATTATTTTTGAAAATATGTTGAGTAATGTTTGAAAAATCGATCTAATTAAACGATCAAAGGATTAATTGATCGATTAATCCTTAATTTTTTTTAATCTTCATTTAATTAATGATTAATTGATATTGATTAATTTTGTTTAAACTAAAATAAAAAAAGTGTCTATTATGGAAAGTTGAAAGAAAGGGGGGAAAAAAATTTATACAAACTAATTAGGATTTGAAAAGACAAAAAAAAAATTTAAAAAAATAAAACTAGAATAATTCTACTGAACATGATTTTTCCTCTTCCAAAGAATATCTCTTGTTTCTTCTTAATTTGAAGCCAATAATGAAATCGAGTAATAAGCATTTGGTTCTACCTTAATCAACGGCTTTATATATGTATTTTTGTATAAAAAAGATACTTATATTAATATTATATATTTATATAAATATTTTTGTTAATAACACCACAAATCGAGTAATCAGACGATTAAACCGACTAAATGATATTCGGTCCTGGATCGCTCGAATAATGAAACCGTTTTCTATAACATTGATTCGCATTGTTGTCTCTCATGGTTCTCATCATCCACTCTTCTGTTCAATGATGTTGCATGAATATTGGCTGCTGATTTCCCTCGTAGCTAAGGTTTGCCTGACGTTTTACAAAGATTTCTTGGTAGCGATGAAGGTTAACCAAAACAACTACAGGTATTCTGACTGTATTCTGTTCTGCACTTTTTACATGGATTCTGTAAACAGAAATTGAGGGTAGAGTTTACCCTTCGGCCAAGTAGCAGGCCTCTGCTTACAGCATCATTTGAAAACAAGAACTTTGTACTTGCCATTACACCAGAGTGAAAAGCGATCACACTGTAACGAATACAATCTGCGGATATCTCAAGTTCCCAGATGCCGGAAGCGAGGAAGGATCAAGGAGCATTAGGCGGTGTAGTAACTGGGACTTCCCCTCTATAGACCCTCCAAGGACCGCCATAGAACATGGGCTTCATCAGTGGCACCATTTCGCCTGGATGATCTTCCCAGTACTTCTGAAAAAAACATGGAATACGTGAGAGCCAAAAGGAGAGGGAAAAAAAGAAATACCAAAAGAAAAAAAAAAGGAAAAAAAAAGGAAAAAAAAAAAAAAGAAGCATAGCCGATGTACAGAACATGGAAAATGGTCACATAGATGGTTCACGGCATCCCATTCAATCATTTGGCTAGCTTGCTTTTAGAATACAGAGTGCGGCAAAACCAAAGAATCTGGATTCTAGGGGGAAAAAAAACAACATCGAGCTAGGTGCTTCCATCACAGACAGGATCCGGGAGGGTGAGATGTACTGTCAAAGTCAACACACAAAACAACAAGCTTCAATTCCCAAGTGAGAAACGTTCTCACACGTTGTATTCATGGCAAATCAAAGTTTTAAATGGCCTCAATAACATCAACACTGAAGCACTACAGAAAAAAAACATCAGAACCAATATCATTTACATTAGCTTTAAAAAACATTGAATTGATAGTGCAATCTTGCTGTAAATTTACAGCAGATCATATCATCTAAACTAAACTGCAAAGGATAAACGTCATCCCATGGATCACTTGTCACCAACTTCATTGACTACTTCATTGACTAAGTCATTGACGAATCTATTAAACTCAACTATACCATTACCATATAGATGCAGAAGAAGGGAAAGTAGAACAAATTTGGCAATCTGTCCACTTTCATCAGAAGGGAACAATTCATACAAAGCTGAAGTTTATTTTCAATGTAAGTAAGACCTTCGGATCAATATAATTCAACATGCACTTTCAAGAAATAAAATCAACTGAACCAGAAAAATATCTTGCAGACTTGGCGCTACAAAAAGTGAAACCTAGAATTCAATATCGGGATGATATTAATAATTTCATGACCACTAACATGACATAGAAATATCACTGATAGGCACCACTTCAATGGTGACTTGAGTGGTGAATGCCTCAACTTCTCAATGAGAGATATTATGACCAAACCCTGTTTAATACCTATGCTGCCTTGAAGCTCAGTGACAGTTGGGGCCAAATTAGATGGTAAATCCAGATTCTGAGGCTATTTAATTTTAGAGCAATCGTATAAAGTAGAGTTGTTCAGTGCAAGCAGTCATAAGCTCAATATGGCGAAATCCCAAGGCCAACAGTATAGTTACCTTGTGGAGCTGTTCAGTGATGGCTGCCCCAATGACTCCTGTATAAAATGCGGCAATGTATCTCGTAACAAGCGGTGTGAATGACTTTGGCCACCTGTATGGATCCATCATATCCCACAGAAGAGTCCTCTCCCATTTTGTGTACACATAATCCGCATATTTCCTCCACAGGTAACTCGTCATCCTCACCCTAAACTTGATTCGAAAAAACAACATCGGATGCCTAAGAAGCCATATTATTTTGTCAAGCTTACATATAAAAGTATAAAAAAATCATCCCCTCCACTTCACATCCTCTGCTGCCTCGTCGATTCTAGATTATGATCCGCAGTTCTAAACCAGAAGCGGGATTTTAGGATGATTTTAGGACGGTCAGCAGAACACGCCGACTCGGACCACAAATTGATAGTTGAAAACACTGAATAGTATTCTCAACACCAGCATGATATTCTTATTCTAACACAATGGCTATGACGAATCTGGATGCGTTTATTAAACCTCTAAGGCTTCAACTCAAGACCAATTGGCAACAGATAAAGTGACACATGATCTCTACATATATATGCCCTAGTTATATTTTTGTCTTACCCGATTTGGGTAAACAATTCTCGACAACGTTGATAATACTAGAATCGACCATCACAATTCCAGAGGAGCTATCAATAAAACCATGAGGATTGATAGGTTTTGTATCAAAGATCCCATTTTGATTTAAAGGGTCGGGCCATCAAAATGATATCGCGTAGAAATGGGAAGATATGAAGAGAGCGTACCCAGAAAACGTGAAGATCCTCCTCGATTAGGGTTAGGGATGGCGAAGGGGGGAGAGAGAGAGAAGCCGATGACGGGAAAAAGACGAGGGCTTTGTGGCTGCAAGCAAGGGTTTCGGCGATGGGAAGAAATGAACGAGGGCAGTGACAGCAGCCCGAGAGCTGCAGTTTACTCAAAGAAAAGAAAAGAACACGTAATCAAAACACAAATCGAAACCGAAAAACCAAAAAACCCCAAATCTTACCAATCAAATTCAAAATCGAAACCTTAAATCAAAACCAAAACCGAAACCAAAAATCGAACCCAATCAAAAATCCCAAATCCAAACAAGAACAAGGGAACCCGAAATCAAATTTATAATCGAAACTCTACAATCGAAACCCTAAATTGGAATCCTGAAATCAAAACCTTAAATCCAAACCCTGTTGAAATCCAAAAATCAAAACCCTGAATTCGAGAACCAAAATCTCAATTCAGTCTCTTTGTTTCTTCGAGTTTTTTTTTTTCGGAGCCGAGTAATGAAATCATGGCCCATCTTCACGTTTGTTTGGCTGTGATCAATGCCTTTGCTTTCTGGTTTTTTTTTTTTTTTTTTTGTTTTTTTTTTTTTTTTTTGGGACGACGTCGGTTGGGGAAACAGCAGCCTGTAATTGCAATTATACTTTATACTTTCCTGTTATATTAAACAAAAGTGATCAAAATTATAATTTTATTGAATATTCTGAATTTAATATTAATTTTTATATAATGAATGTCAGAGTTATTTTTAATTAAAACAAATAATAATATTTTTTTCGAAGTCAAACAAATATCGTATAATATTGAAAAATCAATCAATAAACAAGAGGAGAAAAAAAAATGTGGTTACAATAGTTGAGAAAAAATGAAAAAAAATTAACAATGTTAAAATATGTCATTTCCCCACTATAGTAGAATAGATAGATTTTAACATTTTTATATTATTTATAGACAAATTTTAACTATAAGTATACAAAAATATCACAGAACTTGTTCTAACAGTTTTCGAGATGAATTTGTTTACATTTTTCTTATCCAAACCTTGTTGCAAGTAGTGGAAGTCTTATGTCCGGATACATTCAGATCAGTTTGATGGCCTAATTTGAAAAGTGAATACAAGGAAACTTCTCGTGGAGTTCAGCTTATTTTCTCCTCCTCCTCCTCCTCCTCATTTCATTTTCTCAAGATCAGTGGGTGATCGGTGAGGCAACGAAATGTTGTCCGTCAATCTATTCTTCAAACCCATCCGTGAAGAGTGACTTGCATATTTATCATGCAGCTCATAAGTTTTCAAGACATTTTTGATACAGCAGGACACCCCAAAAGCTGGTTTTCCAAACGAAGTTTTGGGCACCTTGGACATAATTCCTGTCAACGAAGAAACTTTGAAACAGAACCTATCGCTTCTGATTCAACATGAACTTCCAAGACGACTCCAAAGACGAACCGAATCTTAGATATCGATAAAAACCACCTCCGTTTATATATTAACCAGAACATGAAGATAAATACATATGCATATATACAATGAAATACCGCTCAAACGGATTCCACAACCTGATCAATCATCTGATACAAAGGTAAAACGAACAGCCTAGCCCCATAAGTAACCAGGAATCAGCTGAAACGATTGGCTCAACCCATAAAACAAGAGAATAATGCAAGTGATAGGGTCTGTCTTCGAACTTCATGAAACAACAGAACCCCATATATTACAGCGAACATGCTCAAAGTGCAAACTGAAACCATCGACTGTCGCATAAAGCGCTAGGAATCCTGGTTTCCCGCCCCTAGGCTTTTGCATACTTGCTGACATAACCCTGCAAAATGAGTTACAGAAAGAGAGTTACTCCACATAATGAACATAGAAAACCAGTGATAGTAGCGGCGAATAAACAGAAAGAGGGCAATACGGAAGTGTCAACAAAATCACAAATTCAGAATATATGACAGCGACATTCTACATACATAGGAAAAATCAGTTGCCAAAAACTTCCTTGGTGTTCAGCTAAGCAATTATGATCTCCACAAAATAGCTGGGCATTGAACATATCACACTTGCAGTACAGTAACAGCTTTCACCAACTATATTTTGATTTTTTTACTACTTAATTCATTTGTTTGCCTTTTGCCAAGGTTAAGAGAGGAGGACGCCTGAATTTCAAGCATTTGGATGCTACTTGTTGCAAATCATGAAGGAAATGCATCAGAAATAAACATGCTGAAGTCCAAGGATAAAAGCATATAGACTGAAAGCATAGCAATCTAAGCAGTTGCAATCTTGAA
>JAOVYX010004297.1:0-10343 GCA_035668315.1 Drosera spatulata
GGGGTTTTTCACGTTAAATTTTGGTGTCGACTCTATTTATTTTTGGACTATTTATTTATCCCATTTTTATAGCGCAACGAGGGAAAAATGCTGGGTAATTTCCGCTGTATCACATACCGACTTTTCCCAACACGAAACATCTTTGTGACAAAGCATGGGCACAACATAAAGCGTTTTGACCAATTGCATGGTCATGTGGGAGTCAAATGCCTAAGCATATAACTCGAAGAAAGCATCAAAACATACAAGGTAGGGTATGATCCAGTTGCATGTGCCTGTAAGGTAAGCTTGACACACTGGATACCGTACGTCCATGAGATTTCTGTGCACATTGCACGAGGAGTTCCAATTCCACTATCAGCGATAGACCCGTTTTGGATAAGGCTTGATTTTGACGATCAAACCTAGAGTTGCAGAGAAGAGATAGATGACAAGGTTTTTGATGATCCAGCAGTGAATCTCCTCCGGGATCCATTGCAAAAGAAAAAGACCGACGATCGTTTCGAAGATACAAGAAAGAAGTCTAGTTCATGGGGGTTCAAGGATACAAAACCAAAAGGGGTAGCAGACGCCTCATTCCCAAAGAGTAAGACACCTTTGAATAGCCAACCATTGGCAGTAGGCGATCATTGTAATTCAAGTGACAAAATAAGTATACACAGATCTTTTACGGTCAACAAGGGTATGAGAAGGTTCGAAATGTGTTGGACATGAAGAAAAACAAACCCGCTTCATTAGACAAGTGGATGTTCATGTCGGAGATGGATTGGTTGATTGCTAATTGTTACAATGCCACATTTGCGTTGCACAGTCCGAACGGAGGAAGCTTGACATTTCTCCCATTGCACTAAGCACCATCGCAAGCAGAGTATCGATAGCTAATCTCAATCGATTTTATTAATTAAAATCATTTCATCACCATCGCCCATGTCCCAGACGGTTTGAGGACAATTAATCCATTTATATTGGAAAAATGAAAACGTAAAGATGAACTATTATTGAAATATTGATGTTCTACACAACGGTTTTTCATTTCGAGCAGAAGTGATGGTGTCTCGATAATAATAAAATCTTTTTCCATATTATACATGACCTAAAACATTGAAAATACAAGAAAATCATGGATACATATCGACTGAGGGAGTTGTTCAGATCACACAAACATTTAAGAACAACTCCTATTTTCCTTGTTAAAATTAAGATTCTATATTTAAGAATCATCATTATTTTTTTTCCCCGCTTATGTAATGAATGCTTTTAAAATTCATTGTGCTTTTTTTTCTTTGTGATGAAATTTATTTATATTTGTCAAAAAAGCACTTCATATAATTATTATATTGATAAATATGGATAACTCAAAAAAGTATCCGGATAATCCAGAAATTATCAAATCGATATAATTATGTTCTTCATTTTTTCTCGCTTTGTCAATTCGCATAATATGCACCATTGATAAATATTCCAAATCCACGTAATTGAAATTGTTTGCACGCAAAATACAATTTTTTTAACAAAGACAGTTGCACAAGTTGCAAAGTTCAAAATTCCAAAAACAAAGACACAACAGCAAATCAAAACCAAAAAAAAGAAAAAAAAAAAAACAAAAACAAATACGTGCACTGCAAAGAAAAAAAACCACAGCACAACAAAAAAAAATTTGCATGGATAAGAAATCTGCGTGAACTTTGTGTTAAAACGCCAATTCAAATGGTGAATTAGCTTGGACAAAGATGCAGATTCAATTTGCGTTTTCAACAAATCAAAAACGTGAATTCTATCTTTCTTTTCAATGTAAATTCAAAAGGATGAATTGTTCAAAAATTTCAAGTGAAAGTTTTTTTTTATGTTTTAGTTCTCATTTCGGTTTTTACCACTCATATGCATAAAATTATAATACACACGAATATGATATACAGTTCATAAAGTCTTTGCTTGTAGTTCACAAATCGAAATGAAAACCAAAATATAAGTGAAGGTTCCATTGTGTATTTTTTCCCCAATTTGCCTAATTCAAAAAGCACAGTTGGTATTTGTGCTTTTCTTTGGAACGACATGAAAAAAAAAAAAAAAGGAACGCTAAACAGATGCTTTTGTAAATTTTGTATATAGTTTTCTATAAATAAGAGACTTGTATTTCAATTCTGAGTGAGTAAAGTTGATATCTAGTATTCAATTTTTCACACAATTAGCTTGAAATATTGCTATATATAACAATGGCTATCCATATAACAAATGCATTAGACTTAGCTCTTATTTTATTGTTTTATAACAGTATCGTACCCAGAAACAAAAGGCGAAACCTGCATTGTGTAACGCATAACGTATATGTTTGTATTTGACATTCAAACACTAATCAACATAGTTTCAGATCAAATGTTGATAAAATAAAGATTTTATCTCAAATTGATGCAAGTTTTGACGGGATAAGATACCGTGACGAGAATATCCAATTGTTCATATACAATGATACGGAATACAAGTAGAGCATAAGAGTATATTCCAGTGGTACATTACGTTACATATGGTCCCTTTTTATCACACTCAAACGTCCTCTTCTCCTTTCTCTTCGCTTCCATGTTTTTCTCCAGAATTCCTTCGTGCCATGGCAAGAGGCATATTGATCCTCTCTTTCTGCTTCGTCGATCATCCTCTTTCAACACAGACAACAGCATTAGCAGGTACTCATCTAATCACTCTCCTCTCCGTCGTGGTTTTTAATATGTGACGACGAGCGAGAACGATGTCTCCATTTTCTTGATGGTTGTTTTCAATTGATATGAGCGTTTAACTTCTTGATTTCAATTGTCGCCATGGAAGGATTAGTCATGAAAGTATGACTTTTCTTGTTACATCTTATTGTCATATGAAACCTTTTTGGTTCTCATCGACCGTAACAAGTGATATTAGAGTAAGAAACTCACATACGGACATGTCGAAATGTCATATGACATGTTACGTGCATACATGAAATACGCGATGCCTATCGACTGGAACAAAGTCTGATTATATCTGTTTAGTGTCTAGGAAGCGACTTCTACAACTCTTAGTTGCATTTGGTATCTCATTTCACCACCTCTACGGCTAGAGACTAGTCTGGTTTGATATTCGAGAGAACCGGAGACTTGTCGCTCCCATGGTCATAATCAAATGAGTAGTGGCGAAAGCACCATAGTGTACAAACAATACAACAAAAAAAAACTCTCATGACATAGAGTCAACTACGTGAATATGAATACGACAACATCATTTTTCTACATCTTGGTTAATGTCCTCCTTTACGACATCACAGTGTAGAACCATAAACAAACTCTAACCATTTGTCGTCGACAATAAACACCAACAAAGGCTTATCTCGGTGAAATCACGACCCCTCGGAAGAAGAGGAATACTAAAACCATTCCCTTCTTTAAGGCGCATGGAAGCCATCCTGCAAAATCAGTTATTCCATGATTCGTTCTCGAGTCTTTTCGTCGTAGTAATGAGGTTTGGTTTCTTGTTCATATCATAATTTCCTGGCGCTCGAGCTTGTGAGTGAACTGGATTTGTTGGAAGATAAATAAAAACAATGAGGATCCCCGTGTTAGTGTAGCTGCCTACAAATAAAACATAAAACAAGACCGTCAGGTTCGTCCAGCTCTGAATCTCTTAGTTTTCGTTCCAAGAGGAGAAAAGAAATTTACAAGTTTGTAGCTTGGGGTCGATAGCATACCAGTAGGTAGTAAGACTTCATTGGTACTCCTCTCATGTGAGGGATGGAGAAACTCTGGCTGGTTTCACTCTTCTCAAAACTCTTTGCGCATATGCAAATAACAGCACAAAGAGGCCGAAGAAATATATCAGGCAACGGTTTAATCTCTCAATTATACAGTATACCGAAGACATATTCGTCAGTAATCCGACGTTTATAGAGCTCATCATCAACCATGTGCCGCTCCATCCTGAGAAATAAACAGTGTTATAATCGGCATAAGATAAAATGGAACACCTGAAGCCATATGAATCTAGTAGTGTTCCCAAATTTAAGAAAGACAGACTGACCAGTGGCTGCATCTGCCAAATTCGTCCAATCTTGTGGGCTTTTATTAGCTTGTGACGCTCTGATCAAGTCAAGAAGTTCTTCATTAACCTGAAAACTTAATACACCCGTATTGGATATATACTGATCCGCCATATGATTCGTAACTTTGGTCACCCCGCTAACTTCAGCAGTCTCTTAGATCCGTATGTAAGCTAGATAGTGAGATCCATTTGTCAAGAACATTACCTCCGTGGTCTTCTCGTGGCTCACTAGATGCCCTCCATGTAGGTCGACCACCTTGGCATGAGGATGCAACTTCCATGCGAGCCGCCTAGCATGCTCGATTCGAGCTATGACATCATGCCTATTCATGAGAGAACTTTGATTTCACTCTACTTCTCAATGAAGAAGGATAATACACTACACACTTGAAATATGTAGGTTACAAGAATATGAGTACCTGCCGTGGATGACTGAAACTAGGAATCCAGCATTTCGGATTGCTTCAATCTCTGCATCGGTCATTTTGTGAGTCCAACACGCGTTGATTTGTCCCTCGAAACCATGATTTGATTGCATCCCATTGGCTGAAATGATTTTGACATATTCCTGTATCAATTTCTCTGTTATCAGGCTGAATGACCATTTGATTTTGTTCTACTTGTAATCGAAATAGAGCATGTTTAATGTCCCGTACTCGATAGAGGACGTCCCTCCTTGTGCTATCCTCGACAAGCTCTTCAAGATACTCCTGCACAAAAATGAGGTCTTGTGAGCTCTTACTCCGTGCAAACATAGTAATAGATTAATTTCTGCATCTTATTTCTACTTCTACTGTTACACTAGTCAATGGACCGCAGCTTACAATCTGATGACTGAAATTGAAGCACGCGAAATAAGAGAGTTGGGGATTGACTATGTAATTCTTATCACTCAGCTTGTTGCTCTTGGCAGTGACAACACAACCTAGCTCGTCTGCTGATGTCATAGCGAGTTTAACGACTCAACCTCAATGTCAGATCATATTTCAATACTTTGTGAGTGCGGAGGTACAAAACTTTATGACTAGTCCAACAGTTGACTGATTGCTCAGCCCATTTACCACTAAGAGAACGATATGATGAACATTATGGTTCATGGTTTCCGGTATGAAGTAATCACATACTACCTGGGTGTAGTGAGTGTCCAAGTCCACAGCTGCCCTCTCCTCTGGAGTCCTTGCCATCAAGAAACGTATGCCGATAGATAGAGCCAATCTGTCAAACTGTTGACGGATAGACAATTAGACGAGACCAATCGCCTTAATCCATACACCCAATTTGAAATTACAAAAGAAAGCATAACAGCAACTCCAAGATATAGACTGCAGATAGTAAAGCAGTGAGTCCAAGGATCACAACATGTATCCATGCTTCAGATGAAATGGTTGAAGAAATGTAGCTATGCTCCGATGAAAAATTTTGTGGCAAGTGTCCTGCCAACTCAGTTATCACAAAACTCAAAATCATCTAACTAACACTTTAGACTTTGCTCAAGTTTTTCAACATGTGGCGGGGCTCGTCGAAAACGGCATACTACCCTTCATTGAGCACAGCCCAACCTACTAAAAGGAGTTAGAATCCGTGTTTCACATTTGGCACGCTACATTAGTGGGTATAGGTTCTGTTACGGGATTCCAACGCGGTATGATAATCTTTTTCATAAATTACATCGAGGAACACACTGCAATAGTTTAGTTCAGCATGACTGAATACAAGGAATTTTAAGACCAAGAAAAAGTCAAATGGTCCTTTGAGATAATTTTGACAAATTTAGCAAGTTGGGGGCATCTATGTGGTCCTTTGAGATAATGCTAGAGATGTGGCAAAAATCAGCAGATTCACTTGAATGAAGAGAGGAGTGTCCAATTTCAATTCGAATGCTTGCTTGCGAAGCAGAATAATAGAACTCCTATTATCCTTGGTATACAATCTGATATATTACTAGCTAGTATGAAAAATGTGATTATTGTGCATCAGAACTTTTGGATAACAAAGATTTCTTATCGAAATATAGGCCTCTCTTATCTTCTGTCCACTGAATAGATCAAAATTACAAACTCAATCAATAAGTATCTACACTGATATACTTGATAGAACAAAAAATAGCAAACCTTAGGAAAACACTCGAATCCTCCCCCGGACACGTTCAGTAATGCCAAGGACAGAACTCTATCTGGCACGAGTGCTGCTAACTTGCAAGCTATCATTCCACCTGTTGAAACCGAAACAGAACATTCCCGTTATGAAAAATTGCAAAGTCATACTTGTGATCTAGTACTAATGTCGAAACTTATCCCCTCCATTCTCTTCCACACTAAGCCATTCCATCTAACCTATGGAAGCTCAAGGCATCAAAATTCTAAATTTACTCGTGATACATTAGTCGAAATCTAACGAACTCACCCATGGAATGCCCAAAAACATGTGCTTTACTCCATCTTAAATGATCTAACAAAGCTATTGCATCCTTGGCCATGATAGTCGTCCTGCACAAATTCATCAAAACCATAAACCATATAAGAATTCCCCATCTCCATTAGCACAATGCAGATTCATATTAGTATTCTTAAGCTCAAACCCTCATATAAAGCTAACATTCTAAAAACTTAGAACACCATACATAAACCGAATAGGCAAAATCGAACAATCGGCAACAACGCAACGACCAAACGCACAACACATAGTTTCCTATTCAATATGGAAACGTTCAAAACCTTCAAAACTTGTTCAAACAACAAAAGGGCAATTAGCACTCACGTATACTCCGATCTCTTCGTCGGAATCGAACTCCGTCCCATACCGCGATTATCAAAAGCGCAAACCTCAACCCCAACACCACCTTCTTCACACAAACAAGCATCAATTTCCACCGATTCGTCGTCATTGGCAACATGGGTTCCTGCCAAACCCTTGATTTGAGGCCACCAGGAATCATGGGTCCCCGCTAACCCTGCTCAAATGCATCAATCAAATTCAAAATCCAACAAAATTAATCATACCCAAAAGAATTAAACCAAAACCCATCTCACAAAACCGCCAAAACTAATAAAAATCGTAACTTTTAAGGAGAAAAATGAAAAAATAAAATAAAATATACCGATTATGAGGAGGACCTTTATGGGTCCGCGCCCATATGTTCTGTAATATAGCTTTATCCCTTTTTCTCCGGCGTCGGCGCCGGTGAGGTTGCAATACGGCATCGTTTTGGGGTTTGATGAACCGTTGAATTTTGATAGAGAGAGGAGAATTGGGAGAGTGGAAGAGGTGAAGGAGAAGGTGGAGAATTTATATGTTGTTGGGCGAGTTGAAAACAAAAATGGAATTTGTTTCCTTTTTTTTTTTTTTTTTTTCAAGTGAGGAAAAAGTGAGTGTATGTGGAGGTAGTATTATCTAGTCAAGGCCACATAACATCACTTTTTGTAGTCTGCAGATGGTGATATTAGGTTGTGCATTAGAGAATTTATCGCATGTTCTAGTCTTCTAAATATGGTTATCCTTTTGAATTTATCTTGATTTAATATACGGATTTATATATCTGTTGAATTTTTATGAAATTCGATAATGAAAGAATATTTTTTTAATGATAATAAAGTTTATTGTATTACTTGTGAAAAGAGATGATAAAGTTATTATAACATATTATTTTGTTATTTTATAGGTGAAAAATTATTAAATAGAATATGTTTATATTTTAGAATGATCTAAATAACAAGTATTATCTACATAGGTGACCTAGGGAGTAATATTTATACATGTCGTATATTATTATTCCCTCCGTCCCAAAAAGATTGCACTATTTTAATCGGATATGCACGACGATGAAAGGTTTGACCGATGTTATAGGATGATCAAACGTTGTTTTTTGAGAAAATATCGTGAAATATAAATGATAGTAAACATAATATCTTATAACCGTGAACTAATAAAAAAATTAAATCGTGTCATTTAGATGAATAATGAAAATTTTTAAATTACGTGTTGAATAATATATAAAAAAATATTATAATAATTATAAGACGAAGATAATATTCTTTTTGTTCAACGAAAAAGTAAAATTGTTGATGCAAGAACATGCTGGGGTGATCCTTGACTCGGAATATTTTTTGTAAAATGTTTGTATAATAATCATATTCTATGTGGTGCACTGTAATGTAAAATAATCGTTTTTGTATCATTTGCTGTTATATAACAATAATTTCTCCTCATTAAAAAATAAAAAATTTCACGCAAAAAAAATCTCAAACTACAAGCAGACTGAAAACATTTTGGTTTTTTTTTAATCGATTTCGAGTATAAAGGTGTGCGTATGAATATGAGAAGTCAAAATATTACTATCTCTTTTGTAACGTTTTTTTCTTTTTATATTATTAAACACGTAATTTGAGAAGTTTTGTTATATATCTAAACGATATAATTTAAATTTTTTATTGACCCACGATTATAGTACTTAACATTTATTATCATTAATATTTTACGTTATTTTTTTAAAAATAATATTTGATCGTTTCATAATATCGATTAAATTTCTTTATCGTCATATGTATCCTATCAAAATAATATAATCTTTAGTAAGGCTAAAGTTCACACGTAGGACGGCCGGTTAAGTCAAGGTGAGGACGGTGTTTGGGTGTTGGTTGAGCGGTCAGAGTTCAAAGCAGAGCAACTTTGATTCATTCGAAGATGGAGACATTGGACCTAATCCTCACCTCTCTTCTTCCGTGGTAATAGTTGGATGGCGCATAATATAGTTGAGAAACATATCTGTGTCATGACAGTTGTCTCTAATAAAAATTAAACGATTAAAATTTAAAAAAAATATAATGAAAAATTAAAATTAAATTATACATATTATAATATCAATCATCCATTTTTTAGTTTTTTTTATCGTGTATTCTCTCCATCCTAAATTATAAGTAATTTTTTAATATCGTATTTATCGAGACGAAGTTTGAATTGCGTCGCGGAATGATTAAACGTTATTTTTTAAAAAATTATCGTAAAACATTAATGATTATTTAAAACATTATCGTGAAACATTAATAATAAAACGAGGAATTGATGTTTTCAAAACACTTTTTTTTACGGTCAAGACTAATTGTGAGGAAGAGTTATTTTTGTCCAAAAAAATTTATGTGAGTGAATGGTCTTGATGTATAAAAATGTCTTGGAAGTGGCATTTCTCTTGCTATATAGAATAGAAGAAGTACAACATTCACGATGATTTGGTCCACGCGGTATTTGAGTTTGGTTCAATGTGTACCAAATGGATTCTTGTATACCACAGTGCAGCAATGGGGTCTTACATATATGAGCGCGTCTTCTTCATTTCCATTATACATCTTTCCGTTGATTCATGATCCCTTGATGAATGTTCAGGAAGAGTTGCATTTCTTTTGAATCCGCTTTCAGTGACGGAAAGGAGCAAAAACGATGACTGCGTTCTGCCCTCCGAATCCAAATGCATTAGAGATTGCTACAAAATGATCGTCATTGGCCAACAAAAGCACAAGAAACTAAGATGATAGCGAACGACTATGATCATTATAATGTTTCTCACCGATGTTCACTTCATGTTTTTGCGGCTTGTTCGGGACTGTCGATTGTGACCTCAGGCTCCAAGTTCTGTGTCAAAGCGTGGAAATCAGCTCGGGATCAGAAGTGTCATTTGATCACATTCATTGTGTAGTGAAGAGGGTGAACAGGTGAGATACATGTTGGTTGATGGTGGGATGTAGCCAACCAGTCTCTATGGCTTTGATCGTTGCAATAGCTTCAAGTGCACCTGAAGCTCCCGTGCCGTGCCCTGTCATGGACTGGAAAACGAATCAAATAGATGAATATGTGAGTGTAGAGTATATGAATCCTAATAAATGGTTAACGCATGTGAACAAGGCATGCCTACCTTGGTCGCGTTCATCTTTAGTTCAGTTGTGTCCTTGAAAACCTTCTTCAGGGCAGCGACTTCTGCCAAATCTCCAGCTGGAGTTGACGTCGCATGAGCGTTCACATAGTTCACCTGCATCAACATTTGGAGTTCAAAAGAGAGAGAGAAAAGAACAAAGGAAAATAGCATCAAGGTATGTGAGAAAAAGTTGCATTATGATTCTCACTTCTTCTGGAGAGACTCCTGCATTCTGCAAGGCTTTTACTATGCACGCCGATACGGCAAGGCCATCAGGACGAGGATCAGTCATGTGATAAGCATCACATGTAACAGCGCCACCAATGTACTCCGCTATTATGTTTGCTCCTCTCTTTCTTGCGTGCTCCAAGCTCTCCATAAC
>JAOVYX010004298.1:0-10342 GCA_035668315.1 Drosera spatulata
CGATGATAGCATACATCATCCTATATATCAAGTGGAAGCTCTCTTTTACTCACTGTCAAATTATATTGACATGTGTTCCTTAATGCGGTGCTTACTGAGAAGAGGTAATTCATAGATGGCAAGTGGACTGTTGATTTTGAGTCAGCTGGCCGTAAGGTTATCTATGTGTACAATCATTGATGAAGATGAGTCCTGAAGGGAGTTAAAGGATTTAGCTTAATAATATGAATTTATTTGTTAAGTATGTACTAAGTGTGCTCTTGTGTGATTTTTTTTTTTTTTGGTGTAGCAAATTATGTAATTATTTGTAATGTGTGTAAGGATTTTGGTGTGGCTATCTATGTACTTATCTTTATAATAAATGCATCATTTATGTACTAATGTTATTGTTAATGGAATTTGTTATCTTTATCTTATGTTAATTGCCACAGAGATAACTTGAGGGATAATGGTTAATAATGCTTGGAATTATAACAATGTCAATGAAAATAATTTGGATTGACATTTTGCAAATACTTAACTTATAGGGTGATAGCATACATTGAAAATGAGACTGTTCAACCTGAAGGGTCGACGGAGTCAGTGGGCTATGCTACGAGCGCTAATCCTATGGTACAGAAAGGGATTCATGAAGTAGCAGCGGGAAAACAATTCCCAAAATAGCCGTCAGCTGATCCTATGATTGTGATGATGGAAGAGCTACTAAGGATAAGGAGAAAAGCAGAGGGACCTGCTAAACCTGACACCGAGAAGTACTTCCAGAGGCTTAATACATACCGTCCAAAATGGTTTACAGGAGATGATGATCCGACGGTTTTGAAATACTGGTTCGGAGATATGAAAAAGATCTACGAGGTTGTAGGGTGTTCCGAGAAATTGAAGGTCAGCTTCGGGGTATATTACCTCGAGGGTGAGGCCAACAATTGGTATACAACAGTCGTGGAATGAGCTGAACTTCCTAGCTTTGACTGGGAACAATTGAAGGAGCTGATTGGCGACCGGTACTATCCTGAGTCTCTAAGGGACCGGATGAGGGAGGAGTTCTCTTCTCCAGAGCAAGGTGACATGAATGTCACAGAATATGCAACAAGGTTCACAACGCTGCTGCGATTTGTGCCTTCGTTCTACAGCTCGGAAGCTGAAAAGAAACGAAAGTTTCTAAAGGGCCTTACTTGGAGGCTCAAGCCAAGCTTGTTAACCCATACATTTGTTTCATATAAACAAATGTATGACAAGGCCATGAATTTGGAGCGGTCTTTAGTTGAGAAGAATGCTTTCTTTGCAGAAAAGAAAAAAAAACCGAGATGATGCAAGATCTATCAAATGTGGTAGATTTCAACAATTTGGCGGACCTCGATCTAACCAACGAGACGGGCTGTCGTGCAGTACTTCTAGTGTGGGACAAGGAGGAGGTAATCAGGGGACATAATCATACAATCCACAGTATGGTCAATAGTCCAACCAAAGGCAATCTCAGAGAGGTATAACGAGTAATTAGAATCGTTCCACTGGTGGTGTCACTTGCTATAATTGTGGCAAATTCAGACATACTGCAAAGGATTGCCGTACCGCACCTATGACATGCTATAGCTATGGTGGAAAAGGCCACAGAAAAAGGTTTTGTCCACAAAAAACTATGTCAAGCGACATAGTTCAGGGGCCAGCAGCTACAGGTCAGTCGGTTGCACAACTGCCAATACAAGGTGGGAACCAACCTAAACCACCACCAGGGAGAGTGTTCAACATGAACCCACAGGAAGTGCAGCAGAGCGGAGCTGCGATGATTGGTAATCTTCAACTTTTCTCCCATCCAGCTTTCGTGCTTTCTGACACTAGTGCTACTTATTTTTTCGTTGTCAAGTCTTTTCTTGAAAGGCACGACATCAAATCTGACCCCATACCTAGTGTGATATACATCGAGTTTTCAACTGGAGACATTATGGGCAACAGACATTCCATCTCTTATGTCCCAATTGAGATAGGGGGTGAAAATTTCCCTATACACCTTGTTATGTTCGATCTTCGCGATTTTAATGTCATTCTTAGTATGAGTTGGTTAGAAAAGTATAGGGCCATCATAGATTACGAGAAGAAGCTGGTTAGAATAATAGGTACTAAAGGAGGGAAGTTTGTATATTACGGAAAAAACGTCAAAACCTGAGGGGGTAATTGTTTCCGCAATGACTGCAAACAAGAGTCTAAAAAAGGATTGTCAGGGACACTTGTGTCAGATAGAGGTACCTTTCGAGGAAGGTAAGGGATTGTCTGAAATCCTAGTTATACGTGATTTTTCAAACTTCTTTTCGAAGGAAATACCGGGATTGCCACCCAATAGAGAGGTTGGCTTCTTTATTAAGCTAGAGCCGGGCGCAACACCTATTTCCAAAGCACAATATCGCATGGCCCCTGTAGAGCTCAAAGAGCTTAAGACGCAGCTCGAGAATTTGCTTGAAATGGGGTATATCCAACCTAGAGTCTCACTGTAGAGGGCTCCTGTGTGCTTTTTGTTAAGAAGAAATATGGGAGTATGAGACTATCCGGAGTTGAACAAAATCACCATAAAAAATCGATATCCTTTATCTCGTATTGATGATCTTTTTGACCAGTTGCAAGGGGCTACGGTTGACTCCAAGATAGACCTTCGTTCTGGTTATCATCAATTACGTATCAAATCCACAGATATTCCAAAAATAGCTTTCCGAACTCGGTACACTCATTATGAGTTTGTTGTTATGCCATTTGGACTCACTAATGCACCTATTGTGTTTATAGATTTGATGCATAGGGTCTTTAAACTTTATCTTGATCAGTTTGTTATCATTTCATTGATGACATACTGATATACTCCAAGACTCCATAAGATCATGAACGACATCTTCGAACCACCTTGGGAACCCTCAGAAGCTGTGAAGGAATGGGCCAGACTTACTAATGTGGTTAACCGGTTACTATCGACGATTCGTGGAGGATTTTTCTAAGATAGGCATGCCATTGTCTAGTCTTACGAGAATGAACACAAAGTTTATTTGGTCTGAAAGCTACAAAAAAGCTTTTCAGAAACTCAAGACTCGTCTCACTTCTGCTCATGTGCATACATTACCTTCTTTTGAGGAAGGATATTGTGTATATAGCGATGCATCTCAGCAAGGACTTGGGTATGTACTCATGCAATACGGGAAAGTAATAGCTTATGCTTCAAGATACTTGAAGCCCTATGAGATTAACTACCCAACGCATGAATTGGAGTTAGCCGCTGTGATTTTTTCCATCAAGATCTGGAGGCATTATCTGTACGGAGTGTCTTGTAAGGGCTTTACTGATCATAAGAGCTTGAAGTACATCTTTACTCCAAAACAGCTCAATATGAGACAATGGAGATGACTAGAGCTACTAAAAAAATATGATCTGGATATGTAAATGTGGTGGCCGATGCTCTAAGCAGGAAGGTTCAAAATTTAGAGGGAAACTTGCACCTAGTGAGAATGATGCAAGACAACCTGATTAATGAATTCTGCAAGTTAGGAATTGAAGTTCGAGTAAGGACAGTTAGTGGGAGACTTACAGATATGCAAGGTCGTCCTACTCTTCACGAAGAGATAGTGCAGGCTCAAGAGAATGATGTTTCACTACAGAAGCTGAGGGAAGAGGCTTGAAAGGATACCGCAACGGGATTTGTGATTCACGAGGATGAATCACTACGATTTCAGAATTGTTTCTATATACTCAATAATGAAGTGTTGAAGATGAAAATTCTTGAGGAAGCACACCAAAGCCTCTACTCTGTTTATCCTGGAGATAACAAGATGTACTAGGATCTACGAAACCACTACTCATGGAGTAACATGAAAAGGGAGATTGCTGAGTTCGTCAACAAGTGTTTGGTCTGCCAGCAAGTAAAGATAAAACATCAAAGACCAGGTGGATTACTACAACCTCTTGAGATACCAACATAGAAGTGGGATGCAATATTCATGGACTTCATAGTTGGACTTCCAAGCACGGTTAGGGGTTTAAACTCCATTTGGATAATAGTGGATCTTTTGGCAAAGTCTGCACACTTTCTTCCAAACAAAATCACATGGAGCGTTGATCGATTGGCCAAGGAATATGTGAAGACTATCATAAGACTTCACGAAGTTCCTAGCACCATAGTAACTGATAGAGACATGAGGTTTCAATCTCGATTCTTACAAGGATTACAAAAGGCTCTCGGTATGCGTCTGAACTTCAGTACCGTCTTCTATCCTGCATTCGATGGCCAAACGAAGAGGACCATACAAACCTTAGAAGATATGTTGCATGCATGTGTTCTTGATTTCAAAGGCTGTTGGGATCATCATTTGCCTTTGGTCGAGTTTACCTGCAATAACAGTTACCATTCCAGCATCGTTATGGTGCCATTTGAGGCGTTATATGGCAAGTAGTGTAGGACACCGATATACTGGAATGATATTCATGATATGGTTCAGTTAGGACCAGAGATGGTACAAGAGTTGGCTGAGAAGGTGAAACAGATTCAGGAACGGATGAAGGCTGCACAAGATCGACAGAAGAGCTACGCTGATGTGAGGTGAAGACCTCTAGAGTTTGAGGTCGGGAATCATTTGTTCCTGAGGATCTCACCTATTAAAGGTGCAATGAGATTGGAAGAAAGAAAAACTCATTCCACTATACATAAGACCTTTTGAGGATCTAGACCGAGGTCGGGAGGTAACTTTAAGGCTGTTAAAATGGAAGTAAAATCAATTATCAAACAGTGATCGAAACCGATAAATCAAAATCGACCGAATCGTTTAATAAATTGTGCAGTTATGGTTGCTAAAATGAGACTGATTAATATGCGGTTCAGGTCGGTTCGAAAACCGATTAACCGTCGGTGCAACCATTTATTGAACCGACTTGAGCCGATAAACCGAGTCCATTTACCACACCGAATCTCCAATTTATTTACCCCTGAGATCACATGACATGGGCTGGCCCATAGTGGGGTTTATATGCCCATAGTAATGAGCTGAAGAGGGGCAAGAGCTTGGGGGTGTTGGGTCAACGTCAATGTCCAGTGCTTTGTGCTTTGGTGACCCAGAGTTGCAAAGAAAGAAAGGGTTGCTGGTCCAGATTCTAACCCAATTTACAAAACCCTTGAACATGTTCCTCACTGGAATCTCTTGAAGCATCCTCACTTCCTCAGTTCCACACTGCCATCGTCGCTTAATTTCCATAAACCCTAGAACATGAACTAGAACTCTTGGGTTCCTTGTAATTTCGGTAATATTTTTGATATTGATTCGTCATTCTTGTTTGCTATCTTTCTGAGTCTCAATTATTCTATCATTTTATTATTCTCGATCGATCATTTCGGGTGTTGAAATTCTATTGTTTTATATTTATTCTGTAGATGCTATAGAGAATTCAACTCTTGATGTTGAGATGGTTGTCTCTACATTTGATATGACAGTATCACAACAAGATTCTCTGCCTACTGTCTACAGTAGAAGAGAAGGTGAAGAGGTAGATCACAATGATTTTGAACAAATCGAAGAAACACAAAAAACCAGACGGAGTCGCCCTAGGATAGCTGTATGTTGGACATGGTTTACGCTGATTGAACCGAAAGAAAAAGGAGGTAAGCTAAAAGCTCGATGTAAGAAATGGTTTAAAGAATTTATGGCTGATCCAAGATCTAATGGAACAACTAGTTTGAATAATCACTTGACGAAATGTCCTAAGCGTGAAAACAAGGATATTCATCAGATGTTGATGAACCAATCTGATGGACCTTGAGAGATCATAAGATTGATCCGGATGTACTCAGGGAGATGATCTTGACTTTGGTCGTGAAACACGAACTTCCTTTAAGTTTCGTTGAGTATGAAGAATTTAGGAAAGGGCTCTTATATGTGTACCCGAGCTATAGCACCACAAGTAGAGGGACTCTGTTGAATGATGTGCATAAGCTCTACAAAAGAAAAAAGCTGAATATCTTGGAGGGCTTGAAAAGATCTAGGGGAAGGGTGTCAATTACGACTGACTTGTGGAATTCCATAGCCAATGACGGTTATATGGCTCTTACTACCCATTTTATCATGATCAGTGGGTTTTGCAGAAGAGATTGATTAATTTTATGGTCTTGCCTCCACCACACACTGGCGCACACATTTGTGATGCGATTAGTCAATTGTTGATGAATGGAAAATGGAACAGAAATTATTTTCTATTACTGTCGACAATGCAAGTTCCAATGATGCATTTTTCACTTACTTGAAATCTCATTTGAATTTGAAGAATTTGTTGGTGTGCGATGAAGAATTTTTTCATATTTAGTGTTGCTGTCATATTTTGAACCTTATTGTGAAGGATGGAGTGCAATTGATTGATGATTCTGTGAAAAAAGTCCGGGAAAGTGTGAAGTTTGTCAAGAGTTCATAAGCTAGGAAGACGAGATTCATAAGCAGTTGTTCCAAAGTAGGTTTGGCTACTAAGAGGGGTTTGCATGGAGATGTGCCTACGAGGTGGAACTCGACATTTTAGATGCTTGATGATGCTTTGTTCTATAAGAAAGTTTTTAATGACTTAGAGAAAATGGATACCAATTATTCATCTTGCCCTACACCAGAAGAATGGAAACGAATTGAAATGCTCACTAAGTTCTTGAAGCCGTTTAATGAGATCACTAAGGCATTGTCTGGATCAAAATATCCAACTGCAAACTTGTATTATTGGGGTGTGGTGGAGGTCTACTTGATTTTGAGGGATGACTATTTTTTTGGCTCTAAGTTTATGGAAAAGAGAATTGACAAAATGAGGGAGAAGTTCAACAAGTATTGGGAGGAGTATTCAATGATTTTACCAATTGCCGCTGATTTGGATCCGCGCTACAAGCTGGAGATTATTGAATGGGCATATGAGGAGATTTATGATTCAGATGAACAATTAATTGATGAAGCAGTCAGACATGTTAAGTTTGCTATGGAACGACTCTATGAAGAATACAAGAGCATGCCAAAGGGGGATATTAATCCTCAGGATGATATCGATGCATCAATCGAGGTAAGAATTCATGTTATTGAACTGTAAGAATTCATGTCATGGTAAGAAGTCATGGTATGGGGTTGTTTCTTGAACTGTGCTATTGAACTGCTCTTATATATATAATGCTCTTGAACTGTGCTATTGAACTAAGACTTCATTAGTTGTTGTTTGGTTTATTTTCATACTGTCGACCTTATTTTCATAATGTTAGGTTCAGTAATTAGTATATCAGTATTGTTTTATCTCTTATGATTTTTAACTACTACTATGTTGTAGGATGCATTTGCTTCTTGGGCAAAAAGGAAGAAGCGCAGTGTTAGTGAGAAGTCGGAACTCGATCAATATTTCGAAGAGCCAAAGAAACCATGGATCAAGGATTATGATGTTCTAACTTATTGGAAGCAATGTGAGAGCCAACTTCCTGACATGGCTCGTATGTGAGAGCCAAAGAAACCATGGCTCGTATTGGAAGCAATGTTTCAACAGTGGCTTCCGACTCATCTTTCAGTGCAAGAGGTAGAGTTATCGACAAATATAGGAGTTGTTTGCTCCCTAAAAATGTCGAAGCTTTGGTATGCCTTCGTGATTGGGTGTATAACATGAACTTTAAAGGTGCTCCTATATTTATAATTTTGTTATCTATTTATGGACATCACAGATCGTGTAGCATGTATAAACTAATAACTAAATCTATCTTATGTTATAGTTGGGACAAATTTGATTGAAGAAGGCGAGAAGTTATCGGAGGCATTAAGAGATGTTCTCGTATCAAAATCCGTCCCATCGGTATCATCTTCTAGGTAATGTCAGGTTCGTAAATTTTGTTTTCTTGATGTATATGTTGTAAAATCAGAACCTTTTACTTGATAATGCATATATACGTAGGGTTACATGCTAATTATTCGCGACACATGAACTGCAATTGATATGAACCTTTAACACTAAAAAACCTATCTTTTTTTTTTTTTTTTCTGCAGATAGTTGGCTTTGCTCATTCCACAACTGTGACGAATACACACATGGCTTCAACTTTTGATCATTGTAGTTCAACATTAATTTTGGCTTATGTAATATAAGAAGTTCGGTTTCTGTTTTACGGTTCTTGTTTTTCATTTTGAGATGCTAGAAGTTGTGCTACAAGTTTGGTGTTCATCTTGTTTTGCAGGAAGGACACACACATCTTTCCTTAATTTTGCATTTTGATCAACAGTTTTCATGTTTGTGTTAGGAGTTCGTTTTATGTTTGGCGGTTCATGTTTTGCATTTTGAGGTGTTATCTATGCGCATTTATTTTTCATATGTGACTGTCACATTGGAATGCGGAACTAAACCCGATAAAAACCAAATAAAAACCATTTAAATCGAAAAAATCGAAACCATTTAAAAACCACGAAACCCGAAACCAATTAATAAATAAAACGGTTTCTATTTTCAAACCGACTAATTAATTGGGTCGGTTTTGGTTAGACGTATAAAAACTAAAATCGATAAAAAATTGAGCCGTTTAACCGAAACTGAACGTATTAACACCCTTAGGTAGCTTACAGACTAGCACTTCCCGCCAACCTGTCATTCGTGCAGAACGTGTTCTATGGCTCTATGCTTCGCAAGTATGTGCTCGACCCAAGCCATATCATATAGTACGACCCTATCATAATAGATAAGAATATGTCGTATGAGGAGCAACCGCAAGAAATCCTCAATCGTCGAGAAAAGATATTAGAGAATAAGACAATATCATTGGCTAAGGTTTTATGGACAAACCATTTAATCTCAGAGACAACTTGGTAAGTTGAGGAGACAATGCGAAAGCAATATCCGTATCTGTTTAAAGGTAATTTATAAACCCTTTCTATTTCTGGTTTCGAGGACGAAACCTTTAAAGAAGGGAAGAATATAAGGACCTGAAAAATTCCGTAAAATTTAGTTTCATGATAATGAACGTGGTAAGTAAATTATCGTACGTTATAATTTATTTTACGAGGTTAAAAGGTTTGTTTGACTATATAATAGGGAAAGAATGCAAAATATGGATGAAATATAACCCTAATACGTAAATACGGTATTAATACGAAAATACCGTATTTATATAAAAATGACCTAAACCTAATTTTGGTACTTATTTTTCTTTATGTCAATTTATACTCCACCTAAATTAAATTAATTCTTCATTAAATACCTACTAATTACGCACTAAATACCCACTAATTATCCATTTAAACTATTTTAATTGATTTAGTTTTCTATAAATAAAAGCTCTCTTCTTCTTGAAAATTTCTTACAAACACAAAATAAAATACTCCTTACCATGCAAGATTGGAGTTAAGCAAGACAAGAGAAGAAGGAGAAGTTTGAGGATGCGCATCATTATATCGTGAGTATAATAATATGCATTGGAATCTATGAACGTAGTCACTAAATGTGACTGATGTAAAATACTGACTATAACTGCTGTGTGCCGTGATAAGATGATGTGTGTATTGTGTTATGCATTGATTGCTGGTATAAAAAGGGTGAGTGAGTGAAAGGAGTGTAAATCTGATGTGTGTGTGTAAACACGCATATTTTATTTATGTTATGCCTATTGTTTTGTCGTATTTGAGTTTTTTATTTCATGTTGTTAGTTTAGTTTATGTTTTTGGACTTGAGCATTGCTGTTTGCATGTTTTTATTGTTGATTTGATTGAGAAGAGAAATTTTTGACAACTCATGAATTTGATGGGAAAATCTTGTAGATGATCGCGATGAAGTGTGATGATTTGGCGATCACTTATGTTGATTTCAATGAATTCTGGTGATATTCACATGCATTGGATGATGATGTTAATGTTCAAAGTTTGTTAGGAATGTGCAATCCCTTCACTTGTATGGAAATTGATGAAAAAAACTTAGGAAGAAATTATGTATGTATTAGATGCTTAGGATGTAATAGTTAGTCAAGTAGTTGTGGACTAGGGCCGTAGATAAGCAGGGTGCAGCAGAGCAGCAGGAGCAGCAAGGCACGGAAGTGCAGTATTACGGACGACCTGAGTGGTGCAGACTACTAGAGGGACTAAAATTTACATGCCAAAGATCAATCACATAAAATAGCAAAAGGTCTCGGTGTTCTCATGATCTATGATCCTTCCTGTGATCAAGGCCAGTTCCAGCAGCAAAGAGAAGTGAGCCATTGATGTGTATGAAATCACACATCATTTTATTGTTCTAAACATTTGTTTTTATTCCCTTTGTATTGCCTAAATTGCATTTTTAGTTTCATTTTTGCCTTGGAATGTTGGTACTGCTGTATGTTGTGATTTTATGGCAGATTGGC
>JAOVYX010004299.1:0-10342 GCA_035668315.1 Drosera spatulata
GGGGGGAACGGAGGGAACAGTGATTGGATTCAAAGATGAACTGACCTTCTTCTTCCTAATTGTGTGGCTAGGATTTGTTCTTGGTTTCATGTGTGTTCATCATTCTAATGACTATGAATTGCAGGCGTTTTCTTTGGCAGGATTCGGTGGGTGGAAGCTCCATGGCATTGTTAAACCGGCATAGTAGCATCCCAGAGACAATTACCCATCGATCTTGGACCTCTCTGTGTGATTGGAGGAGTTGGGAGAAGCAGGCCGCAGTTGCTGATGAACCGATCTCCGGTGATGTTCGCAGCTGCAGCTCGGCCCAGTAAACAGATGAATGAGTGCTACGAAATCGTTCCACTGATGAGCGCTGCAAATAGGAGTATCCCACCAGTGGATACTTCTTCGTGTAATTTCATGTTATCGCGCTCTCATTGGATCTTATCTTGAGTAACAACTAGAAGATGCGGAGATATGTTAGTATTCCAATGATTTAGAAGGTATCTCAGTAGAGATTAGTATTTGGTTAAGGCACTGCATCTCAGTCCTATTTTACAGGTGTGTTGCAGCGTTGGTCTCACTGCCTTTGTCGGAGCATCAGCTCCGGCATGGTATGAACACGGAGATTCTCCGCTGCAACCAAACTCCAACCATGTGACTGTCCACGAAGTATCTGGATCCCTGGCTGTACCAAGAGGTACAGCCATTGGGCTGTGCAATCCCTTCACAATTAAAAAAAAACATTTAAAAAATCTGGAAAAAAAAACCCCTATTAAAGAAAAGTAAATCCTAAATAAAATAAAATCTAAAAAAATTTAAATAAAACATCTTATTAAAAAGAACTACACAAAATTAAATCTCACAATACAATTAATGGGAATCGTTAGATCTTTGATCCGGTTCCCATCCCATACAATCATCATGCTTTTGGTACGGTCGGGGATCTCATCCGACCCATGAATACAGGAGCCCCACATTGAAGAAACGTTGAATCATTCCGCTGAGTATGACTTGCGAGTACATGAATGTGGCATGTGGCTGTGGGTCTCCTACATGGTGAAGCCAAGTTTCTTCTTGTCGACCGATCATGAATAATCATAACAAAGCGCGCAAATCCATCGAACTTGTACTTTCCATACACAGTGTGTTGGTTCACATTGGATAGAATCGCGATCTGTGGATATGCCATTGTCGAGAAAAATCGACCCGTCAAACCCGCAAGTACCTGGCCCCAGGCAACCATCCAGTACGTCGGGCATTCATTTTCTGTGGTCGTTATCGTTTTCTCAATCAGCACGATGCGCATTAGCTAGTCCAAGATCGATGTATCCACATTTAAATCATTTTGGACATCTACCTGCTGGTGATCTCTAGACTACTACTAGTAGTACCACAGATAGTAGAATTAGATCATCACCATTGCATCGGGGATGACGTGATTCATAGAGGATTTCTTATAGCATCTTCCTCCCAAAATATAACAAATAGTTTAAAACGACAGAGGGATTTATATGTGGTGAATTTTTATGAAATTTGATAAAATAATAATAATATTTTTTTAATGATGGTGGAATGTAAGTGGGAGTTATAAGAGATAATGAAAGAGAATGAGGAACGAGGTGATGCATGTGTTGTAATAGATGGTGATTTGATTTAATATCTTTTATGTGAAAAGGTTATTAAATATGATATTTTGGTTATATTTTGGGATGGTTCGAATAGAAAAATGTGATATATATTATGGAATGTAAGGAATACTATCTTTGTCCCAAAAAAATTATAATTGATTGATCTGACCCGATAATTTATGTGTTTTTTTTTTCAAAGACCATTTTACCCAGGGACGAAGCCACATAATAAAGAGTGTGGGAAAATGCCCCCACTTAAATTTGAAGTTTTGATGTAATTCTTATGAATTTCTCGAAAAAAAATATTATAATTTGATTAAAATTTTATATATTTTGCACCAACTCAAACATAAATTCTTTATGTAAATATGTGAATTCTTTATTTTGTCGCCAGTGATGCATGGTTCCTAGCTCCGTTCCTGATTTTATCTTTTGATCTGTGTGAGTGAGAGGAATGAGAAAAAATAATGGGATGAATTAATATAATATAAAATAAAAAATGTAAGTGTTTTGATATTTCTAGAAAAAAATTTCAAAAATAATAATATTATAATTTAATTAGGATATCTTAATTTAATAATATTATAATTTTTTTCGAACGAAAAATAAATTTTAATTAGGGAAAAACCGATAGTGGTGTGTAATTGTGTATAAAGAATAAACAGATGGAGGGTAAAACATTGCCATTTGGACGAGGAAACCTGGTCTCATAAAAACCCAGACACGTAACTTAAACACACGAGGGTGGTTAGTTCGCACAACACAACACGTAGGTCAAGTGCCAACCACGACCTTGCCACGCCACGTCACCTCTTACTGTCTCCACTCCCATTCAAACCTCTGTACCCCACACTCTCCCCTCCCGCCCACCACACTCCCCTCTCCCAATCCCCATTCTACCCCTCCACAGCCTCCACACTCCACCACTCATTGCTCAAGTCACTCCCATCACTCAAGCCCATCCTCGTCATTTCACACCCCACAACTCCCTGCCGAAATCACTCCCAACCCTCCCACTATAAATCACACCACCACACCACTCAGTCCACCTCAACAATGGCGTCGACGGCGACGGCGACGGCGAAGCTTCTCCGATCAATCACTCCGTTCATCTTCATCTTCATCCTCATCTCCGCCGCCGACGCGAAATCGGAGGAGGACGCGGCGAGATGCGCCAAATCGCGAACCGGCCGCTGCCACGACAGATCGAAAGCACTCCACCTCAATTGCATCGCGATCGGATGCATCCTCGTCGCCAGCATCATCGGCGTCAGTTCGCCTCTCCTGACGCGATCGATTCCGGCCCTCAGTACGGATGGGGACTTGTTCGTCCTCGTGAAGGCGTTCGCGTCGGGGGTGATCGTGGCGACGGGGTTCATGCACGTGATGCCGGACTCCTGGAACGATTTGACCTCGCCGTGTTTGCCGGAGATGCCGTGGAGAGTGTTTCCGTTTACGCCGTTTATCACGATGGTGGCGGCCTATCTCACGATGATGATGGATACTTTCGCCACTTCCTGGTATTCTTCGAGTTCGAAACCAATTGATAATAGATGAAGTAATTTAATATGTTTGTTTTGACTTTGCAAATTAAATTACAGTCTGGGAATTATCTTCTCAGGTATGAGAAGAGAATGGTGTTGGCGAGGGGTTTGAGTGGGGAGGAGCAGAGCAAGGGGAATGGGAAGGAATCGGGTTCGGGTCACGGACACGGGCACGGGCATGTGGTGGGGATGGTGTTTGCGGATAGGGAATCGGATCTCATGAAGAACCGGGTCGTCGCTCAGGTATGTGAATGGTCGCTTATGTCGGATCCAGATAAACTTTCACCTATATGACAACAATATGACGAAATAATGTTTCATATAAATTTATCATGAAACAAGTTGTAGCATACTAGTTCGTTTTCATGCAATCTTAAACAAATTATGAGATCGCTTTTGAATGAATAAACGCATGTTTTTTCGGCCAAAAAGGAGAACCTTTTTTTATGAATGAGAATTTTTGTTACAAAGGCAAAGTTTTCAATCACTGTAGTGAACGTGTTACGCCAATAGGCCATAAAGTTGTATGCATAAGTTGGTATGACTAAAAGGGGTCTGTGGAAATCAACAGATTTTACATCATAAAAAAAAATTGAGAAAATTTTATAACAATAATTCTATAAAATAAAATTTTTGAAATTTTTTTATGATATAAAATCAATCATATTAATTGATTTATTAGTCAAAATAAAATAAGACATTGTCCATGAATTTGAGTCCGGCTTCAAGCATAGTGATAAGTGAAGTTGGGAAATTGTGCTAGTCATTGTTGTGCGAAAATCACAACAGAAGTGCTACAATTGATGGAATTCTTGAATTGACTTGAGTTGATTTTTGAATACGATGATGTGAAAACTTTTGCCACCGCCCTTGTAATGTCACCATCTTGTATTGACGGTCCAAATATTTGGTCATTGAATGCCAATTTAATTATTCTTGGCAAAGTTAGCTGGATAATCTGGTTGAAAAAATATTTTAAGAAAAAAATAGGAGGACCACAACGGGAAAGATTTGCATGTACGACCAGTGTGACTCTGTGAGTGTTGAAGTTACAACGTTAAAGTTCCAATGATAACTGGATTACTTTTATGTTCTTTCTAAGTATTCCCCTTCTTTGGCGGCAATGCTTTGAGATGTATGTCTACGATAGAATCTTTAGGTAGAGAGACTGTACTTTTGTTATTGTTAAATGAATGTAATAATGGTAGTGATTAGCGTATAATTATAGGCCACGACGCACCTGAATTAGCCTGAACATGTTGACACGGTTTAGATTTTGCTTCATCGAAAGGTTCCGCTAAAGATTCATTCACCGTCCTCCTACCTAGTAATCCTGATCTCTTCCAGAATTGGTCGTGTTATGCTGATAGTAAGACACACGCTTTTGAATGTTTGAGGTTCATAGTGAACGACGAATGCATGTTTGTATGGTTCTGAGTCTTCATTTGATCTAATAAGCTCGGTACTGAATCCTCGTTGCAACTCTTGAATATAGGTCCTGGAGCTGGGAATAGTGGTGCACTCAGTGGTGATCGGTCTATCGATGGGTGCAACGGACAATTACTGCACGGTTCAGCCACTAGTCATCGCGATCTGCTTCCATCAACTCTTCGAAGGAATGGGGCTCGGCGGCTGCATTTCTCAGGTCATTCATCCTCAATCCTCCCCCCTCTCCTCACTACCAGTCCATTGCTCCCACTAGCTGCATTGTTCAATTTCATCATACACCATTTCGTTGAACACAGCAAGGACTTATTCTGTATCGCATGGTTGAGCAGGCGGAGTATAAATTCAAGATGAAAGCCATCATGGCATTCTTCTTCTCAGTGACCACTCCTGGAGGCATCGTGCTCGGAATCCTTCTACAACGTGTGTATGATGAGAACAGCCCGATGGCTTTGATTGTGGTGGGTGTGCTGAATGCAATCTCAGCTGGACTGCTAATTTATATGGCCCTGGTCGACCTTTTGGCCGCTGAGTTCAAGGGGCCTAAGCTGCAGCGCAACATGAAACTCCAGTTTGTATCCTACATTGTTGCATTGATGGGAACCGGCCTCATGTCTCTGATGGCTAAGTGGGCGTAAGGAAATCAAGGTGGATGTATATGGTTGAGATTGAGTACCTGAATCGCATGCCACCGATTGTGCTGCTCTTGCTCCTGCTGGTAAATTTCTCAGGTCAATCATCATTTGAATGTTGAGTGAGCAGATCGGAAGTAGATTATTGTAATTCCGTAGTAACTTGTAAATTCCGTTGTAATTATTTCGTAACTTGTAAGAAGATATGTAAGAAAATATCTGGTGCAAAATGATTGCTCCTAAACTTGCACGGGAGCTTGTTCTCCAAAATCATGCACTACATCGAAATGGTATAGCTAGCAAAAAAAGATTCCATTTCGGAACTGGAACATGAAACTGACATGCATAGAGCAAAATAAACTTAGGATATCCGGAACATATGCTAAGGTAGCACACCCGACGTTAACCACCACGAAGAGAATTGGAAACAAAGTCCTCAATGGCTTGAATGGCACCCTGCTCAGCATCCTCTTGAGTTGACCCTGTCGCTAACAGGTGCTTCTTGGCAATCTTGAAGGAATGATCGCCACCTTCGACAACATGTAGCTGAGTCGGAGACTTCATCTTCTTCCTAACAGCTTCTAACTTGTCAAGAGGGCAGAGACTATCTTTGCTACCCTACAATCGACAAATATTGGAACAATCATGGCAAATCAAGAGAGCTACTCTTGATCTGAAGCAGAAAACAGAAGAAAAGGGAAATCGGAGCCAATCAATTTGATGCATTTTAACTTCCCAAGTTATGAAGGAACGTTACTTGGATAAATATGGCTGGCACGGTGAGCTGCACCAATATCTCGTCCCTTATTGCACCTTTCATGCCCTGAAACATCAACTTCCAGTGACATGTAAGGCATAACTTAAAAACGAATATCCCTTGCCAACCTTATTTCAGTACAATGTTCGGCCATGAAACAATGAGATGGTTAGAGAATTCAACCACAATGGTATGAGAGTATGAGACATTGCCTTGTCTTCAGCTAAAACTTGGTGAATACTCCATAAGTCTATGTAGACGGAGAAAATGTCACCTCTGTTGTTAAAAACATGGATTCTGCTTTTGGTTCAACAAATAGAGCTCACTATTGATAAATAACGATACACATATTCAATTTATGCCTTAGAAGCTATCTCCCTTATGTGATCCATAGCAGATTGCCGCAGAGCAGGTATACCCTGATGAAAGGTTTAATGCCTATGCGGTTCTCGCTGATGACATAGTCCTCGCTGACTCTGAAGTCGCTAAGAACTACAAAGAGTTACTTAACAAGTTAGGTGTAACGAATTCTCTTATGCTTTACCTTTGTTTCAAGTGCTCAATATTTCCTGCTTGTATTGTGGCAAAAATTGAAATAATGTTGCAAAGGACAAGCCAACATGAGATGAGTCAACAGGAAACACTTTTTGCAAACCTTTAGAGGGTAACCCAAGCAAACTACAGCTGAAACACGAGCATCATCGTGACTAGCCACCATACAGCTAACCCTACAATTACACATTCAAGGAAACCGGTTATATGAGGAAGATTGCCATCCCAGAAGTTTTGCATCAAGGAATAAGTTCCCTTTTGATATTTGTTTGTACTGTGGCCCGTGGTGCAAAATGCTGTAGAGAAAAGATGCTTATGCTCATAGCAAGCATCCAATTCTACATGAAATTTTTTTTCTATTTGCAAGGCAGCCTCCGATTCACCACAAAGGCACAAACAAAAGCCTCTTTTTTACTGAGCTATACCCATCTCACTTATCGTCTATGCTATGGCAACACAGAAGACGACAAAATAACTTAAACATACCTCAAAGGACATTTTTCCTTGACTTCTGTCACGAAAAAACTCTGACTTGGTTCGATTCTCAAATCTCAGTCACAAAACATGATGCTTGATTGCTTTCTCAATTTTACCAAAGTGGTAGAAATGAGAAGCTGTGTGAAGAAAAGATGCAGCGTTTTTGTGCTTAGGCCTAGCAAATGTTATCAGTTCTCCTATGCTTAACTCATTCTCAGATACGTTGAGACAAAAACCGGCTTGAATACGCCTTGATTTGACTTTCATGATTTCTGAAGCCTACATGCTGCATTACCACCACATTTCTCTATATTTTCAACCTATGAATCGTTATCCTCGATAAAATCTACTTCTCAAATGCACTTGACAAGATGCATTTAGGACAATGCCTCCAGAAAGGTCAAACCCCTAAACTCACCACCATGACAAATGCAACAGATCTCAAACTACATATAATAGGATGCAAATAGAACAAGGAGACATGAATAAACGTAAGACAATAAACACATTTGGAGTACCCAACACCTGAGCGAAACAATACTACCAAACTTATCAGCAAGACATTACCTTGAGCCCATTGATTTCCCAGCCAGAATCAGAGGATGACCAGGGTACTTCACAGTAGTCTTTTTAACAACATCTAAGTGAAAATCGACCAACTTTTCAGCCTTAGGAGGTGCCCCTCTTTTCCCACCAGCTAAGTCTGCAATCAAAGAATATCTATTCACTTCCAAGGACATTAACCAGCTCAATTAGAAAGCCATCGCACATTCGCACTTGGATCATGAAAATAACTTAAACTAAAGTAAAGCGTTCATTTATCTTACATGGATAATCAAAGGTCACTACTTCAACAGCATGCAATGCCTTCTCCAGCATTTTCTTCCACCTGCTCAAATTACAAGGAATGCTCATTTTAATAGGATGTTCACAGGTGATCACAATTTCACAATAAAACATATCCTTGCTTAACCTGATTTGCATCAGATGAGATGGTAAGACATGAAATATTTCGTATACTTACTAAACATGCAGGATGCAGGACCTTAGCGAAGAGATTATTCACCTCACAAATGGATGTTCAGGACGAAATGTGAGAATCCCAAGATTTACATAAAATAAAATTCGCAGCAAGGCTTATTAAAGTTGAGGAACTACACAGAAATTCAAGCGCACTCCACACTGGAGATCATTTCAACTCATCAACACCAAAGTGCATATACAAGGGGCGGGGATACCTTCTAAACCATTTCATTGACCTTCTACCACAAATTGGGGAGTTACAAATTGGGGAGTTGGTATCGATAACCTCTATAACAAGGAGGACGGTAAACATGAATCCACGATCCCTTGGATGGACAAAAGTGTCGATTCATGCCCCTTCCCCCACAATGTTTGTGCACAACATGATACCCATTCGAAACCCTAGAAAGCCCCCCTTAGTTAATTTGCTTTCTTTTTGCCTAAAAAAATCGCAAACCAAGCAAGCAGATCCATTTCACCTCCAATTTCCCACAAATGCAACAACGAAATCAAAACCAGATCGCAAGACATCACAGTATTCAACATCGAACGACATGAAAAATACAAGATTCAGAGAGACCTGATCATCCACTCCGATGTCGAAGGAGCGCCGGCGCCGTGCGCGAAAACCACCACCGGCGACAGCTTCGGAGAAATCGACGCGTCAACCGCGTCTTCTCCGTCGCCGATTGGGCTCGTGCGACGTCGTTTTGGTAGCGGTGAAGCAGCCATTGGCGAGAACGATAAGGCACTGAGAAAATGGGAAGAACGGTCAAAGCGCTGCGTTTTGGTTCAGATTTGTGACAGTTGTCATGGGATTTCGCGCCTAAAAATTGTAAGTGGGCTGGGCTTGTGATTTGGGCTTACCATAACAAGGCCCAAACAAATTTCCCTGCCATCTATCGTTAATCAAGCAGTTAGCTTGATTCAGGCACCCACATTTATGTCTGAATATGATTTGCGCAAGAGTATAACAAAACAATCAGGTGCTCATCTTAGGATAAGGCTCGAATGAACGAGATATATCCAAATTCATCCTTTGCTATGCACGTGAGACGGTCTCCGTGTTTGCCCAGGAATGATAGACTCTCCTCGATAGTGGCATGAGATTGCTGATCATCAGGCAAAAAAGATACTGCAGCCAAGCAAGGCATAGATCAAAAAATATGATAAATTTGATAAAGTGGTAAAATATTGTTCATGAGAAATGCCGAGCGAACTGAAAAAGAGTACAGCCAATGCTGTTCAATACTACCAGCTTGACATGAAACAGGTCAATCAAATTGCACAAGGAGCAAAAGCGCAGGCAAATGGAACCAAAGAATTGAACATCCGAAGACAAAGGAGAACGCACATAGATACCTCATAGCCGGAGAAGCAGAGAACTTCCAAAAAGACGTCTCGTAGACACTGATATAGCACGATAATATAGTCTACAACCATTCTCTTGCAGCATAAGCTTGATCATTCTCTTCGTTGCAAAAGAGTAACAGAAGCTTTTGCAAATAAAATGTGCCAGCGATGGCATGCCGTATTCATTTGAATTAAGAACATGGATGATAGAAGGACGACCCAAATCTAAGAACCACGTAAGGAAACCTGTAAAACACATATCCTGGACGAAAACCAAGGCTACGTATAGAACCTGCAATACACTTCACTGTTTCCTACTATATAGACACTTAGCTCAAAGTTAGGCATATCAGACCATCCAAGTTAACTCCGATTAGCAGCAGTGGTAGGACATGCTGCTGATAGCCTATGTCACCAGATAGGTCGATTCAACCTCGCCCAACCGGGTAAGCATTTTTCCTCATCAGAGCAAGAAAAGAAGAATTCTAGACAGTGGAGGAAACAGAGATGGAAAATACAACATTTAGCAGTCGCTATAAAACACTAATCTTCAACTTGTAATAGTTATTGTCATTATCATATAGCAGTTCGCTATACTATAAAACGACCACACATCACACAGCACAAAAACATGAATATATAATCCAGTCATCTGGGTTCATGCACTATGAA
Organism: Drosera spatulata; assembly: GCA_035668315.1. Classification (NCBI taxonomy): domain Eukaryota; kingdom Viridiplantae; phylum Streptophyta; class Magnoliopsida; order Caryophyllales; family Droseraceae; genus Drosera; species Drosera spatulata. Next base: position 10,070 of record JAOVYX010004299.1, read on the forward strand.
TGGCATAAGCAAGCAGCACACATTCCCTGCAGCAACTTCAAACTATGATACAAAGCACATGAAAAGATTCTACTCCATAGACATGTCTTGGACTCTTATTGTTGTTCTCGATGGTCTGCCATGTTCCAGACAGTCATGTACATTCATCACAAGAAGGGAGATCCAAGCAAAGCAACAAGGCCACATAACCCGTCGAGAAACTTTTGCATACCAATGAGCTAAACAAAGAGAGATTCAAACCTAACCCGCCACCAACCAACCAAAAAAAGAAAA
>JAOVYX010004300.1:0-10341 GCA_035668315.1 Drosera spatulata
AGCAATGAGACATTATAATGTATTTGGGTTTACATATCATTATTTGGATTTATGATTTGTATCGTCTAGGTAGCTTCATTAGCTTCTGTACCTACAAAACCGTTTGGTTTGTTTATCCTTGTCATGGACTGGGTTTATGACGGCATAACGTCACGTGTCGGGCATTCCGGATTTCGGGGCGTTACACAAAAGGAAAGTGGATGATCCACAAAGACTTCAGGAAATGCTTGTAAAAGTTCTAAATTACGATCTAATACAAAATTGATCTTTCGATCAACAGGAATAACTTGTCGAAGCTCTGAAAAGAATCAACGCCAACTACAATACGTCTCCTTATCAATCACAGCAAATCTCAAAGGAAAAAGTCCTGTTTTTTTATTAAAAAAGAAATCACAAATGATCAAAATGAGAAAAATGAGAAAAATACACAAACAGAGCGTCTGTTTTAAACAAATAGAGCGCCTATTTTAAACAAACAGAGCGCCCTATCAAAATTACAGAATCAATTATTTTTTCCAAGGAAAAACATACCCTCATTAGCATCTTTCCCCGTTATTCCTAATATGACTCCATTGAAATCACTCTTCAGAAATATGCCATCGAGAAAAAACAACGGTCTATAATGATTGAATCCAATGATCGAAGCATTGAAAGAAACAAAGAGTCTGAAAAAAAAATTTTGTACTGTCATCAACATCCAGCATAATATGACTTCTAGAATTAGTTCTTGACAAAGCTTCAACATATGGCTTCAATTTTGCAAATGACTCGGTACAATCTCCACCAACGATCGTCTTTGCCTTCTGAAGGACTCTCCACGATCTCCTATACGATAAATCCAATCCATAATTGGATTGCAAATGATTGTTAACCTGGTTGCTGCCAACATGAGGATCACGATGTATCATTTCTGTAATAGCCTCGGCAATCCATTCTGACTTTATATTCTTCACAGATCGCTCAGGAAAAAACAATTGTCTGCACGTGTGAATATTATTCAGCTTCTTGATGTAAAAATATTTATTGTATGCACACAGTGAAGCCTTAACGAACCAATCACAACCATTCTCTTTGAAAACACAGACCGTATAAACCCTCTCCTTTTCATTCCTCTTTATAATATATCAAAATCCGACCTCAGTCTCATATAGCGCAAAAGATTTCCTAAAATGTTGCACACCACCATGGAAAGGCTGGCCTACATTCTGAATCAGATTAGACGAGTGCGAAGAACACAATGTTTGTTCCATATTGCTCGACGTACCGCCTTCCAATCGAAGCAATGATTCAGGCACAACATTGCCAGGAAAAACATCATCGAATACATCCTGATTAATAAAACATTTTGTACCAATAGCGGAGGATTCCAACAAACCAGATTCAATAAGGCGCTCTGTTCCAGATAACTGGTGCTCTGTTTGATTCAACGAAGCACAGTAATTGCTCTATCGCTCTGTTTAATACAACTACCGCTCTGTTTGACTGTCACGATCAAAAAAGAGATAACAACCATCAATCTCTGATACATTACTATTACACTCGATAATTACATTAATTGTGCCTAAACCAATACATTTCGACACATCAAACAATGTCGTGAAGTCCTCCTGATGCCTCAATAAGCATCGCTCATGTTCAGGGATCGAATAAAATAAATTCAATTCATGTCCGGATGCGATTTGGAATCGATCTCGTACCTTATCAACAAAACCTTCAAAACCGAAGTCTGAATCACAAACAAACGGTCTCGAAATCACATAAAACGTACAAATCAAAATCGCCTTGTTCTCCGTAAAAAAATACGATCCGATGATGATGCCAATACCAATGTGATTGGAACCGTAAATGATAAAAATGATGAGAATCGATGAGGATGATTGTGAAAATGGATCCGAATAATGTTACAAACACAAAGGAGGAAACGACGATGTCAGTTATGGAAAACACAACACGACGCGGTTTTACTGAAATCTGAAAAGTTGTATGTTTTTGGAAATAAAATCGCGTGTATATGTTTTTATGAATATTGTTCAAAAACTGTATGTTGGGGTCTTTTTTCGTTTCTTTTTTGAGAAGAGGATCTTTAAAAAAAATTCACATTAAATCTCGACCGTACAACTCTTAAGCAAAGCATAGAATTAAATATATTAAGATTCTTTTAATTTAAATTATATGGAATTATCCGATTATATTTTAAAAATTTTAGAACGACACAAATACTCCGTCATGTCATGTTGTTTGTGAGACCGTTTGTCATCCAGTTGGTTTGTCATTGGAATATTTCATGTTTCAAATTTAATTTGATAACTATCATTAAAATTTCAACATTTCTATATAAATTGATCAAAATTTTTAAGCTATATATTAGTATTTTTATACATTCCTTATAATCTAATATTCAAAGTCGATTTTTAGATAAAACTTGATGATATAGCAAAAGATTAAAGACCCTTAATAAATATCCACTTATAAATAAAATAGTTTTCGTAGATTATAGAGATCATTTTAGTTAGATGATTAATAATCAATATAAGATATAATTATTCTTTTTTTTTTGATAAAGTAATTATATAAAAAATCTTTTAGGTTTATAATAATGGTTGATAATTTACATCTAATAAATAATTATACATAAGTTATTAGGATTTTTTTTAGGAGAGGATCTTGAACAATTCATCACATTCAATATCAACAGTTCAATTCGTAATCAAAGACCTAAAATTAATTAGATAAAGATTTTTTTAATTTAAATTATACAAATTACCTGATTATCTCTTAAAAAATTTAAAACGACGCAAATATCTTATGATGATATTTTATTTATCAGATCCTTTGTGATCCAATTGATTGTCATCCCAATATTTCCTATTCCAAATTTCCATGCTCCAAATTAATTTGATAAGTTCTATTAAAATTTGATAAATTTTACACACACAGAACCGAGGGAGAAGTAGGCAGAAGCGGAGAAGGAATGGAGAGCGGACGATCTAGCCACCGGTGACGATCTCCGGTGACACCATCCTTGATCGATAGCTCAACGCGGTCGACCTAAGAAGGTGAAGGTGACGAAGAGTGGTAGTACGAGCAGATGGTTTCGAACATGACTACGCCGACCCATCAGCAAATGGACGAGGTGAAGAGCACGCCAGATTGGGCGAATGAGGTACTGAAGGAGGAGGAGAGAAGACAAAACCAGTATCGATTACTTCATATGCGACAATGGTGAAACAGGGGAGCAGTAACCCTAATCTGATTGAGAAGAATAAGAGTTTGATTAGGGGATCCCATCCACTTACTGGTAATCGTGATATCAGACTGGGATTGAAATTATCATATGTAGAACATAGAGATGAGGAGATTACTATGGGTTTGGAAGATGTTGAGGATGAACTGCAGTATTGGAAACATACATTGATAGGGGAAAAGGTTCCCCATAAGGCTATGGAGGGGTTCATTCGTGCTCAATGGAAGAAGATGCCCGGGATCCTCTTGCATTCGAAAGGGTATTACCTCTTTCGATTTGAGGATGAGGAAGATTGCACTACTGTGATGAATATGAGTTTGTTTTTCTACTCAAAACCTCTGGTTCTTCGTGTTTGGAGTCTGAATTTCGACATTGGTGAGAATTCTTTGGACATGATACCTACCTAGATTCAACTTTCAGACTTGGGCCTTGAATATTAGAGTCTAAAGGCGCTGGATAAGCTAGCAAGCAAAGTAGGCCGACGTATATGCACTGACAGCCTGACTGCAACAAAAGGAAGGATATCATATCCTAGAATATTAGTAGATGACAGTACCAAGGGTGAGCTGATTAAAAGCATAAGTTTCAAGGGGTTTGATGGAAGAATGAGGGAACAGCCGATAGAGTATGAATGGATTCCGCGGAAATGTACTAGATGTCACAGATGGGGGAATGAAGTGGATGTGTGTAGTGTGAAGCCAAGGATAGTAGAGAAAGGGGAAGGGAAAGGATGTGCAAGACCAGGAAGGATGACAGATGAGTTCTAGCAAGAGTAAGAGAGCTCTTAAGCTGGATGATAATGCTGTAGGTTCTTCATCGAGGTATCAAGTTCTGGCCAATACTGAAGATGATCAGATAAAGGAGATGCAATTTATGCTGGGGGAAATATGTGGGCCTCCAGAAAAATCCCATCTATGATAGGAAGTTTGGAACGTTAGAGGCATAATAAGCCAGATAAGCTTGCTTGTTTTAGGCATTTTGTTAAAACAAATAAGTTGACGCTAGTTGGACTGGTGGAAACAAGAGTAAAAGCTGTGCAGTTTTGAAATAAATAAGCAAGATGCTTTAAGGGATGGGGATACCTGAATAATTACATCCATGCTACTAATGGAAGGATATGGGTTGTGTGGGATACTGCAAGATGATAGGTATAACATATACAAAGCTCGGATCAAGTAATTCACTATATTGTGAAGGAGATTGGGGGTCAACTAGAAGCTGTGCTATCGATAGTGTATGCTTGGAACACAAAGAAGCAGCGTGGAGAGCTATGGCAAAATCTGAACACTTTTAATGATACCTGTCATTCTCCATGGCTGCTACCTGGTGATTTTAATGCCTATATACGTCATGAGGAGAAAATAGGTTATGAGGGCATGTCAAGTGAACCATGTCAAGGTATGATGCACTGTGTCATACGGAATGGTTTTGAAGATATCAAGAGGGTGGAGTGTGTCCATTCTTGGAGTAATATGCAGCAGGAAGACCCATGGATGAAAATTAAACTTGATAGAGTGATGGGAAATCAGCTTTGGTTTAGGAAGTATGACAGAGCTGAAGCTGCGTTTCAAGAAGCAGGATTATCAGACCATTCTCCTATGCTCCTCAGATTGATGCCCGAAAAGGGAGTACAGAAAAAATCAGATTTTTTTGGTATTGTGGAGGAATCATGGAAGCTGCAAATCCGTGGAAGTTTAATGTATAAGGTTTCTCAGAAGCTGAGAGCTCTGAAATCTCCTTTAAAGGTAATGCACTACGGATTGTATTCTGACATATCTGATAAAATAAATAAGAAGAGGGAGCAGCTGACTGAGGCCCAAGCTGAACTTCGAAGAAAATACAGTAATAACAAGTTGCAGGAGATAAAAGAATATACTAAAGAGCTGAAAGAATTAGTGATATCAGAAGTTTTCATATTAAAGTAGCTGGCAAAGGAGGAGTGGATAAATCTGATGGATCAAAATACCCCTTATTTTTATTCTGTCATCAAAGAAAAAAGAAGACAACATCAGATTATCAGTTTGATAAATAGAGTTGGGGTGAGACTTGACACGAAACAGGCCATTCAAGAGTAATTAATACAGCGTTTCAAAGAGATCATGGGAGTGAAGGGGAGTAGAAGAGGTTCAGCTGAAGCAGAAGTGATACAGGAAGGGAGTATGCTTGAGGGTGAACATCAAGAGTATCTAGACAGACCATTTAATAGAGAGGATGTGTACACCGCTTTGCTTGGCATTGACGATGACAAAGCACCGGGTATAGATGGTTTCACAGCTGCATTTTTTAAGAAGACATGGAGTATCACTGGTGATGAGATATGTTCAGCCATACTACAATCTTTTGATAGCTGTAGAATTCTGAAAGATATAAACATTACTGTGTTATATTTGACTCCTAAGGTGAAGAATCCTTTATATGCCAGTGAGTATAGATCCATAGCTTGTTGCACGAGTATCTACAAAATCATTTCAAAGATGATTTGTAGTAGAATACATGTTATGTTGCCTCTTGTGATTGATCAAAACCAGAGTGCTTTTGTCAAAGGGCGCAACGTTGTGGATAATATTATGCTATGTCAGGAATTGGTGCATGGGTATGAACGAAAAGGAATAAGCCCAAGATGTCTTGTCAAAATCGACATACGAAAGGCCTATGATATGCTTAGCTGGGAATTCTAGAGGAGGTCCTGAGGTTGATGAATTTTCCTAGGAAATTCATAGCATGGATCATGATGTGCACATGTTCTGTCACTTACACCTTTAACATAAATGGTGGTGCTGTAGGATTCTTTAAAGGGGAAAGAGGGCTAAGGCAAGGGGATCCACTTTCTCCGTACTTATTTGTAATTGCTATGGAGTATTTAAAATCGTGCCATGAAGTGATGTAGCAGAATGCCAGGCTTTGAATTCCATCCAAGATGCAAGAAACTAAGGATTATCAATTTATCCTTCGCAGAATGATCTAATGGTGATGTGCAAGGCTGACATACGACCTCTAGAACTGGATAAAGCTTTGCTTTCTCATTATAAGCATGTGAGCAATTTGATGGCAAATGCTGATAAAAGCAGCTTATTTGTAGGAGGTGTAACTCAAGAGAAAAAAGCAACCTTAGCTGACTACATGGGAATGGTGGTGGGGAAATTCCGTATCAGGTACCTTGGCATACCACTTGTGGATTAGAGAGTGGGCATAGCTCAATATGGTCCTTTGTTGGATAAACTTACAGCTCAAATGACAAGATGGAGTGCGAGGCTTTTAATTATGCAGGGAGAGTTCAACTCATAAAATCTGTACTGATGTCATTACAGGTATTCTGGTCTCAGAATATGCTGATTCCAAGGAAGGTTAGGGAGGAAATCACAGTAAGATGTCGTGCCTTCCTTTGGACTGGTGAGGCTATGCAGAAACATAAGGCCCTTGTTGCCTGAACTGATCTCTGTGTATCTTAGAAACAAGGTGGACGGAGGATAAAAGACATGAAATGTTGGAATGTTGCTCTATTATTCAAGTAGGTGCGGGCTATCGAAGAGAAGAGTGACAGGTTGTGGATTAAGTGGGTGAATGCTTACTATATAAAGGAAGGTACGATATGGGAATGCATCCGAAAACAGAGTCATTCGTGGTTATGGGCAATGATCTTGAAAGGTAGGGACAAATTGCAAGCTCATGTGAAGATGAAGGAAGGTAGAATGTGCTGGGATGATGGTGAAAAGGAAAAAAGAATATAGCACTACAGAGGGGTATAAGGCATTATGTCGAACTGAAGCAAAGGTATAATGACATAAAATGGTATGGGACATGGAATGCAGCCCAGAAGCTCTTCCATAACTTGGCTTGCAGCGAAGAATAGACTTAGAATGAAAAGCTAGCTATTTGAGAAGGGCTTGACCCAAGAAGATAGATGCGAATTCTGTAGAATAGATGGAGAAACTCGGGATCACTTATTCTTTAAGTGTGAGTTCACTTAAGAGAGAATTACGCAGAGGGTGATGGAGTACCTAAAACTGAAGCAACGAGCTATGGCTTGGGATGAGTGGATGGTTTGGATGTGTAAAGTTGTTGCTAGGAAATCTGTGATGGCGTGTAGACGACGAGCTGCTAATAGCCTAGTCATCTACAAGATCTGGCGTGAGAGGAATAGGAGGATTTTTTAACACACTACAAGGACACCTGACGAGATTGGGAGAAGTATAGTGTAGGGCCTGAATATGCTTAAATTGTAATCGAATGAATGTAATGGTGTAGATGGTATTGGTAGGGTTCTATGGGACGGTTAGTGGCTAGGGACGTAAAACTCTCTAAGTATGAGTTATGAATGAAATGTGCGTTTGATGAATATAAATTTTTAAGCTATATATTATTATTTTCGTACATTGTTTATAATATAATATTTAAAGTCGATTTTTAGATAAAAATCGATGATATAACAAACAATTAAAGATTCATTATAAATATCGAATCATAAAATAAAATAATTTTCGCAGAATATAGAGATCATTATGTTAGACGTTTAATAATCAATATAAGATATAATTTTTTATTTTTTTCATAAAGTAATTGTATAAAAGATCTTCTACTTTTATACTAACGGTTGATTATTTTTATCTCATAAATAATTGCACATAAGTTGTGGGACTTTTTTTAACTTTTTCTTTTTTTTCTTTTTTTTTGAGAAGAGGATCTTGAAAAATTCATCACATTTAATCTTCACCATTCAATTCGTAATCAAAGATCTAGAATTAATTAGATAAAGATTTTTTCAATTTAAATTACACGAAATTGCTTGATTATCTTTTAAAAATTTTAAAATGATGCAAATGTCTTGTCATGTCATGTCGTTTGTCATCCAGATGGTTTGCCATCTGAATATTTTGTGTAATTATATATATTAGAGTACTGACCCGTACACTGCACGATAAAATATCATAATAGATTATAGTATTACGTAAATTAAACATAATTGTATTAATGTGATATAGAAAATTTTAAATTTAATGATCGTCTTATGCAATCAATATAACCCGATTCAATCATATACTATGTTGAAAATATAACTTGATGATTCTTTAAAATAATAACATTTATAGATAAATTCATTCAAGATTTTAAATTATATATTAATATTTGTATGCATTGCTTATATTATAGTATTCAAAATCGATTTTTGAGTAAATAATGGATGATAGAGTATAAAAGATTCATTCTAAAAATCAGCTTAAAAAATATATGATTGATCAAATGTTATGGTTAGATTGATATAACTTAAAAAATTCTAACATAATATATGAATCGATATGATTAGATGATTACTAAATTATAACAGTATAAGAATTAATTTTAAATATGTTTCTTTCAAAAATGATTGTAAATTTATAAGATGTAATTATATTTGTTTCATAACTTGTACATATAATGTTAAGATTTTTTTTGATTTTTTTTATACTTTTGATCAATTAGTTAGGTAAGATTTGCTCATTTTTTAAAATTTTGTTTTGACAATTCAACTTGCAATAAAAAGTTAAATATTTAATTGGTAAAGATTTTTTCTTTAGTTTAGATAAAACGAAATGACATGACATGCCGTCGTTTGCCGAATGGTTTATCATCGGGATATTTTGTGTAATTATATATATAATAGATTAGATTATAACCCTTGCGCTGCAAGATAAAAAAATATTAATAGATAAAAATAGCATTAGTTTAACTAAAATAATAATTATAATTTATATCTATGTCATTTAAAAAATTTTAAACTTAATGATTGCCTTATGTTTTTAGCATAACTTAATTCATATCATACATCATGTTTCAAATATAATTTGATAATTTTCATTAAAATTTCAACATTTCTAAATCAATCTAAATTTTTAAGTTATATATTAGTATTTCTATACATCCTTATAGTGTAATATTCAAAGTCGATTTTAGGTAAGAGTTGATGATATAACAAAAGATTAAAAATTCATTAAAAAATATCAATTCATAAAATAAAATAGTTTTCAAAGAATATAGTGATCATTGTGGTTAAATGAATAATCTATATAGGATATATTTGTTAAATTTTTTCATAAAGTAATTGTATAAAAAAATCTTGGTAAAATTCCCAAAAATTAAAAAAAAAATCCCAAACTCATACAACCCGAAAAAATAATTCCCAAAAACTATATTTTTGTCTTTTTTACAACTTCATTCCTCCTCCTCCTCTTCTACTTCTCCCTACACCACTAGTAACACCACTCCTTTGCCGTTGACCACCACCCTTCGTCGGAAACTCAATCGTCGTCATATTCGACATCTTTTGTGTCCTTTTTCAATTCAACGACACACCAAACTAGAAAATTGAAAAAATTAAATCGAGAATCCGGGAAATCGGATTGAAATTGAGTTCAGAAAAATTGATTGTCCACTTACCAGATGAAGAAGAGAACGATAACACACTGTTTGTAATAGTAAAGACGCACTGTTCCTGAACAATCAAATAGTGCGTCCTAAAACGCATCAATTGAAAAGAACCGAACTCGATGACATCTTCGTCAGCATAATCATCTTCATATCCCCCATTCAACTCAAAAATCCTAAAGAAAAAATAGTAAAGACACACTGTTTGAAATAACAAAGACGTACTGTTTGAAATAGTGCGCTCCAAAATGTATCAATTAAAAAGAATGGAACACGATGATGTCTTCATCAGCATAATCATCTTCATCTTCCCCATTCAACTCAAAAATCCTAAAGGAGAAAGAGTGAAGGCACATTTTTGGAATAACAAACACGCACTATTTTAAACAGTGCGTCTTTACTATTTCCCAAAAATCAATACTAAGTACAGATTGAACAATGAATTTAGCAAATCATCAGCACAGCCACCTCCTCCAAAACATCATCACCATCATCCTCATCATCCATGACCTTTATTCTCCAATGTCTCTTTCAAGGAAGGTGTAATGCCCCGAGTTTTCTGATTTTTTTCTAGAAAATCCATGTAGCATTACTGCCGTCAGGATCCTATAAATCCTAACCAAGCAATTCAACTTAACCGGATTTAGAATAAGTACTAAATAAAATTACACTTAAAGCATCATCATACTAAGTCCACA
>JAOVYX010004301.1:0-10340 GCA_035668315.1 Drosera spatulata
TTGTGGGATCCTGTAACAAAGAAGAAAGTGGTCAGCAGAGATGTGGTCTTTGATGAAGATCACATGGTAAAACAAAAAAGGGAAGATGTTAATGTCAATGATAAGTAGATCGAGATAGAGCTTTCGGAGACGAATGAGCAAGTTTCTGATCAGCAGGGCTCGACAGAGATTGATCAGGTTGACCAGGTTGAGCAGGTTGCCGCTAATACAGGCCCAGTGCAACAGCAGGAGTCATACAGTATTGCCTCAGGTAGAGATAAGCGGAATCCGAAGGCTCTTGAAAGATACGGTTTTGAAGACATGCTTGCTTTCGTATTGGTTATTGGTGGAGGTGATCCTAGTTCTTACCATGAGGCTTTCAACTCAGTTGACCGTGATAAATGGTTGACAGCTATGGTGGAGGAGATGGAGTCGCTCAAGAAAAACCAAACTTGGGAGTTGGTGAAACTTCCAGAGGGAAAGAAGTCAGTTGGTTGCAAGTGGGTGCTCAGAATTAAGGAGGGTGAGAAATACAAAGTTCGTCTAGTGACAAAGGGTTTTTCTCAGAAAGAAGGTATTGATTACAACGAAATCTTCTCTCCAGTGGTGCAGTACACATCTATTCGATTGATATTGGCATTGGTCGCAGCATTTGATATGGAACTATAGCAAATGGACATAAAGACAGCATTTTTTCATGGTTTTTTAGAGAAAACCATCTACATGAATCAGCCAGAGGGGTTCGTGGAACCTAGAAAAGAAGGGTTAGTTTGCAAGCTGAAGCGGTCACTGTATGACCTAAAACGGTCGTCAAGGCAGTGGTACAAGCGATTTGATGGGTTCATAGTTTCTTACGGGTATTCTCGTAGTGAGTATGATCCTTATGTTTATTTTCGCTTTTGTGATGATGGTTCTATTGTGCTGCTTAGTCTCCATGTAGATGATATGCTAATAGATTTGAAGAATAAAGATGCAATTCTTCAGCTAAAGCGAATGTTGAGCTCAGAATTTGAGATGAAGGATCTTGGTGCTGCGAAAAAGATTCTAGGCATGGAGATTGTCCGTGATAGAGCATCAATGAAACTGTGGCTTACTCAGAGAGGCCACATTGAGAAGATTTTGGTGAGGTTTAACATGAAGGACACAAAATCAGTGGCAACTCCTTTGAGTGCTTAGTTTAAATTGTCAACTCAACAGTGTCCAGATTCAGATGAAGAGGTGGAGCATATGTCTCGTGTACCGTATGCTAATGCGGTAGGGTGTCTCATGTATGCTATGGTATGTACTCGTCCAGATATTGCTCAAGCTATTAGTGTAGTTAACAGGTATATGGCTAATCCAGAAAGAGAGCATTGAAATGCTGTGAAGTGGATTATGCGGTACTTGACTGGAACTACAGATTATGGCATCTTATTTGATAGCCAGGTTACGAAGAGTGATGTAGTTGACATTGTGGATGCAGATTATGCAGGTGATTTGGATTCCAGAAGGTCTACCAGCGGGTATGTATTTACTTTCAGTGGTGGTCCTGTGAGTTGGAGGTCAGTCCTGCAGGATGTAGTTGCTCTATTTACCATAGAGGCAGAGTATATCGCTTTGACTGAGGCAGAAAAGGAGGCTATATGGCTCAGGAATATAGTACAAGAACTTGGTTTTAAGCAGAAAAAAGGTGTCTGTGTGTTTTGTGATAGTCAGAGTGCAATCTATTTGACCAAGAATCAGGTTTACCATGCTCGGACGAAGCATATCGATATTCGTTATCACAAGATTAGAGAGTGGTTGAATTACGAGGTTGTAGATTTGCAGACAGTTCACACAAAGGAGAATGCGGCAGATATGCTTACCAAGATAGTTTCCAAGATCAAGTTTGAGCGTTGCTTAGACTTGATCAATGTTTCTTCGTGTTGAGTTTATGGTGGAGCATCCCCGCCATGCGAAGGGGGATGCGAGGACGTGACAGGCTGTGGCACGGGAGTTCGTTAGTGATTTGCTTTGGTATAGATTGTGAACTAAATGTCAAAGGTGGAGATTGTTATTTTTTTGGCATTGACTTGTTGATATTTTATCCCCTATATATACACCCTTATTGTGTAAAAAATAAGGAGAGAGAGAAACTAGGGTTTTCAGAGCGATACATAGGAGAGAGCGATCTCAAAAGAAAACCTCTATAATCTGATTCCCTTTGATTAGTGAGTTTTTTCTTCCCGTGGGTTTTTTCTTCCCTTTGAGGGTTTTTTCCACGTAAATCTGATGTCGTTTTTCATTCTCGTTATTTATCAATTGTGCTTGTGAATTGATCGATTGCCTGCTGCATTACAATTCTGAGATTGTCTCAAAGTTTAAATCGCAACACAAATGACTACCCATATCTATCACTCTAGCAGAAATCAAAATACAACACAACAACAACACCAGAATACAATTACAAAAAGCAGATAAAATTAAGCAATTGATTAAATGAATCCATCATTGCAGGGGAATAAAAGGTAAGCTTGCCTTGATCCAGAATTGATTAATGATCTTTCAGATTTAGTTTCTCAACTCGGGGGAAAAAAGTTTCGATCAAGTCAGCTGCTAAAGTTCACATGGAATGCGAAGAGAACTGAGATTCATCTCCTGGATGAAGAGAAAATACTAGATACGTGAATGAGGATACAACATTACGGTGTGAAACTTAAGAGACATATAATAACTCCCTAGTCAGTACGAGAAGGATACAACGAATATGACACTAGCGTATAAATATTACGGTGTGGAAACACCGTCTTGTACTTAACGCCATCATTCATTAACAACCCAACATATTTAGCCAAAATGTACCGCGACAAGTTCGAGACACGACATCATTGTTAATAACTAAATCAACTGAAGTCGATGAAGATTCTGTGGAGAAACTAAACTTCAAGAAAACACACTGACACAAAGATAAAAATATATGAGATATCTCATAACACCAAATGGAATTGACAGGTAACAAAGACAGTCCCTAGCCACAATGAGATTGAATTAGTCAACCAGCTTGCAAGCAACACTATCAAATAGACAAAATCAAAAAAAGGAGAAGAACTTGGTGAGAGATGAAGAAATGCACTTGTCTCTGCCGTGCCTCTTTCTCAGGCTGCAAAGATCGAAAGGCAGAATACTGAAGTTGTCTGGGTGGGACTCAGTACTGACTTTCCTGGTCTACTTACATTGCAAAAAAGCATTATGAAAATTCGAAAAATATTCAATTTATTAATTAGTTACCAAAATTTCTTTACTTTTGATGAAAAGTCAGCATGTCGCTTATTGGGATGGGAAATAAATTCATTTCTTCTGTTCATCCCATATTTCCAATTTAAGTTGAAGACTCTAACTCAAATCAACTTACCTGATGATAAAAGTTCCTTTTAAATAAAGGGTAAGAAAAAGATGAACACAACATGACCTTGCGAACGAGAGAATGTTATGCTAAAAATAGAATCTATGACCAAATTATCCTAACAAAATCTTCATTCCATAGTCAAACTCGTCCTTCAGAAATTATGTGGACGAATTGTCAACGCGACATCAACCTTGAACCGGAAAAGGAAAAAAAAGCAAAAAAAAAAAAAAAAGCATTGATACTTGAGGAAAAGGATGTTTGTATTAACCAAACATGTAGATTAATAAATCTTGGAAAACAAAATGGCACCACTATCTTGAATAAAGTGAAAAAAAACATATGAAGGTGCTTGGAATTTTGAAAAGATGATGTGTTTGGATGGAAGAAACTATTTTTGAATATATGGAATTATACATTTTTTACTATATAAGGTACTTTTCGTGACAACAACCCAATTAAACTTGTCATGGACAAGTTCCGGAGAAAACGAGATGTACATTTGAAAATAGAATATTTTCCAACGGTTTCTTTTCTGTCATAAATCCGTCGAAAACACTATTTTTCGACGAAAAAAGTGTTTTTCCGACGACTTTTTATCGCCACTAAACAACTGATTTCTTGTAGTGACATGTGAACAATAGAGGATATATGAAATCACTTTTCATATTCGATATTTTTCGTGTCAAGTGGAGTTGGCTCAATGATGAGTCGTTTCCCTCCTGAGCATGAAGTGAGAGATTCGACATTTGAAGACATTAGAAAAAAGTCTCTCTATATAAAAATAGAGATTATATTATGTTGATGAATAGTGATCATATCATTCATCACTCGAGTGAAATCATATCATTCATTACTCAAGTGAAATAATAATCATTCCAAAAACACTTCTCTAACCCAAAAAAAAAAAAACAAAAAAGAAAGAAGAAAACAACGAGAGGAGCGAAACATGATAGTTGTTAAGATATACTCTCTTCGTCCCGTATAAATCACGAAGAATTGACTTTATATGTGTTGATTTTATCGATTTTTTTTTTATCCTTGTGAGTGGATAGACAGAGAGAAAATAATAATGGTAGAGATGATGTAATGTTGGAGTAAGAATATTTTAGATTTTTTTACATTCTAAATTTGTCAGTTATAGAATGTTGTAATTTATGTGGGACATTCATATTTAACAATATATCATAATTTATCTAAAACCGATGACGTATATAATAATATAGATCTTTAAATATTAGCTTAAGATTTTGTTGAAGTTTGTCCTTCAATATGATATCAAAATAAATGTAACAAAAGTTCTTGAATTTGAACTCTTTGACCATTTTTTACCCCCTCGATTTTTCAAAAAGAAACAAAAAAAAAAAAAAGTATCAATGAGACAATTTGTCAATGAGACAATACGTCACAAAAGCTCCAATACTTTGTCACTAAATATTAACATTTTATTACATTTCTTTGTCATATAATGTTGTGGTTTGTGACAAAAAAGCTGTCACCGATCTTGTCACGTGATTAAACTTGTGACAAAAGTGTTGGCACTGTTATTTGTCACAGAAGGTTCGTTTTCGTCACTAGAACTCAATCTTTTGTGATGAATTTCTCTCACTAAATCTTTTTTTGAGTTGCGTCTCTGGGTGATCATAATCTTTTCATGACGAGATAAAAAGATCGTATTATTTGTGATGAAATTTCATCAATAGATGCGATAATTTGTGACATTTTTTGTGATCAAATTATATATTTATTATTAAATAATTGTCATTTTAATTTGTGAGTAATGTCTCGAAAAGCAATAGTAATATTTTTTTTCAACATCCATTTATGTCAAATAAAACATCAATAGAAATAAGATAAATATTCAAAGTTAAAGACAAATTACATGAGTTCAGAATTTTTTGAAAAGAAAAGAGGACACCATAAACTCAAAAGATATGCAACTAATGATTACAGAATTATCCCCTTCTCGGAGAAACTCTTAACAATAACGTTTATCTTGAAGTTTTGATTTTGGGTTAACAGCATCGAAAGAGGCTTCAAGTTAGATTTAAGTTCACCCCAGAGTTGTCGAGCTTCTTCCTATCTTTTTAAAACTCTTTCTATAAATCTCCTCGCTGTTTTCGATAATTCTCGATCTCTTCTTCAACTCTATCAACTTATTTCTTGATGATCTTGATTTGCTTGTCTTTGGCCCATATCCAATACTGTGCACATATGACAAACCATTTTCTACTTCAGGATAAATAAAGGGCATCAAAGTAAAAAGAAATTATATGTGAAAGACAAAATTCAACTAGTTGGAGAAATCACTTACCCGTTTCAGTAAGAATACCCGTTTTCTTCCAGGTGCCATTACAAAAGAAAAAAAAAAAATAAATAAATAAATAAATAAATAAAATCCTATATGATTATACAAGATAGCAAAAATCATATAGAACATAAAGTTTAAATCAATATCCTAGACAGAGATATATAATTTGTACCTTGTCCAACTTTCATCATTGGATGCCAGAACAATTTTTCAAGTAGCTATGTCGAGAGAGATGATTGAATAGAAATAGACCATCTTATAATTTGGAAATAACATGATTCAACTATGATGAAATTAAAAAAAAAAAAAACGGCACTTTAATTAATGCAGTTTCAGTTATATACATAAATAATAGAATTAATTAACTTTCATTGTCTATTACACTGATGATTAAGACCTATTTCAACCATAAAGGTGAGTAAACCATACTTTTATAGGAGTACAGTTGAACTTCTCGAATCGTTGTTATCTTCCGCTATTCTTCTAAATACCATTATCTATCTATATGATCGATAAAAAACTTGGAATTGCAACATGAACTCACTAACTTCATATTCCTTTGCTTTTCCAATTTAGAAAAACCAAACACTTTGCTAAAGAATAAGATTCATTTATAATTGGCGTATTCCAGTATTTTTTGATAATTCATTTATCTTTTAAAAAATCCAAAAAAGAAACTAAATCTTTTTATAAATTTCAAGAAAGATTATCATTTTTGTTACAGAACCAGAAAAAAAGATTTATGAGAATGGGTATATAAAAAAGAAATTAAAAGAAGTTGGATTAAAAAACATTATAATTGTGTAGAATAATAATATCATCTTTTATACTTCAAATTGTACAACAAACACTCCAATAATACATAAGCGTAATACTAGTTTACACATAGCCATGATTGAAACAAATACTCAACATTATAAAGCTAGGAATTTGCAACAAATTGAGTTTTATTCCAGCTTTCTATAATTTCCAACGGACTAGTATCCAAGGTCAAAATTCCATGAACTAGTTTTTTTTTTTTTTTTATCTCCATGAGTATCTCAATTGTTAAAACGTGAAACTGTGAGGGAGAAACCTATCAAGCTTCATGACAACTATAGGAAAAGAAAACTTCCATATAGGAACAGAAACCCTCACACCGCATATGATTGGATGGATGGGGATAGAAAGGGTTAGCAAATACCTTGTTATAATGCCAAAGAGAGATGATAGGACGACAAATCGCATGCTATGGCCTATGAGCTCGAACCATTAGATGCGATACTTTATGTGCATTCGAAACGGCGATATCCATCTCTGAAAGAGGTAGAAGAATTTAAAATTTTGAAATTTTTTTTCTTTGAGAGTTGTGGGTTTTCTGGAGGTAATTAACTCTAGAAATACTCAAGAGGGAAACATTACATTACAAAACTACGATTAAACATTTTAATTGCTAAACAATGAAAAATAATCGTAAAATCGAACGGACGACAGCGACTAAAAATCATCCTCGCGAAATCCTTTCTCGCTAACCGAGATTGACGACCATTGTATAAATTTAGTTGCAAATTTAGCGACTAAATTACATATTTAGTCGCTAAATTCGCAACTAAAGTTATTTTTAGTCGTCAAAATTAGTGACTATGTCTGCATCTTAGTCGCGAATTTGTGTTGACCTAATGCTTTAAGTTTTGCGACCATTGATATGTTTAGTCGTCATTTTCACGAGTAAACTGATAAATTGGTCGCTAATTTCACGACTAATTTGATAAATTGATCTCTATTTTTGGCGACCAATTTCAACTTTTGATCTCCAAATTTAATGACTAAAAAAAATTTAGTTGTCATTTCTGTACTCAAATTGACTAATAAACTGTTTTCTTGCGTACTAACCCTGCTTTTACAAACATCCGAACTACGAGAGGAGAGGTATTAAATCTTACATAGTTCCATTGTCGAGTCCAATATCCAAACATTACAAACACTTCTAATGTCTCAAATCCAAATCATAACTAAGTGTGCGACGTTACATAAAACATTCAACAAACAGCATAATACAAACTTCCAGCAAATATGATATCAACGTCAATGCCTATTGTTGTGAAGGAGGCTGCGTCTCTGACCCTGTAAACGGATTACAGCTCATACTTGGAGTTAAGTTTATCATCATTTCCCGTACCATTCGTTTCAATTCTTCCATCTCCCTCATGTTTTCTTCAAGTTTTGTTTCCATTTATTTCTTTGTCTCCTCCAACTCCTTCGCATCTGCAACTCGATCTGCTTCAGCCCTTCTGTTCGCTTCCTCCAATAAACGTGTTTGTATCTCTTTTTGCTCCTTCAAATCTGTAACAGCTCTGGACTGTGTACTGGATACGGAACTGCTTTTGCCTCTGCTTGGTTTCTCATAAAACAGCTGGGTTGCAGATCCCAGTCCCAACACAGTCCAGCTAGGTAAGAAACCGCCAGTTGCTTCGAGAAACAACTCCGTCTCCGAGGGGGGACTACGCTCACTTTCTTGTGATCCCTCACCATACTCTTGCAATGTCTTTAACTCTTGAAACTTATCCTGTAATTTTGAAAACAATGGACACATCAATGACGGTGCAATACATAATTGAGGAAAATAGGAAATAATTTGTCCCGAGTAACAATGACATAAGAATGCAAAAACAATCACAAAAACAATGTTAGACTCACTACAAAAAAAAGTACAGTTTGCGACGGACGAATTCCGTCGCAAAAGGGAATACTCCATCGCAGGAAAACATCTGCGACGGAATATTCCGTCGCCATTAATGGCATCGCAAAACCGATAATTTGCGACGAAGCCGTCGCAAACAAAGATATATTGCAACGGATTGACTTTTTCCGTTACGAACATAATTTTTAAAATTTATTTTAAATTATGATGGAATCCGTCACAAAATAAATAAAATATCGTTAAATTAATTTCTTAATATAATTAAATAAATTAATAATAATTATATTTAGTTGCGATGGAATCCGTCGCAAACTTCATTTTTACATTGCGACGGAATCCGTCGTAGAAATAATAAAATTATCATTTAATTAATTTCTTAATATAATTAAATAATAAAATAATAATAATATAAATTTGCGATGAATTCCGTCGTAAATTTAATTACATTCTGCGAGGGAATCCGTCGTAAAATATAAATATAAAGATTTTACAGTAATTACTTTTTGCGACGGAATCCGTCGCAGAATGTGAAGTTCTTTTTTTTTTTAAAAAAAATAATAATTATAGAAATTTACTGAAATACCTGTTTAAAGTTACAATGTCACGAATAATTACTCCAAAAAAACAAACCAAAATCATATAAAATAGAAAAATACATTTCAAAGTTACATTACATTATTTCGTTACAAATGTACATATGTCAATGTCCGGCTAACCTGGGATGTTGCTGCTCCGGAGGGCAGGAGTCATCGTTTGGATCCGGCGGGAACCTCGGCTTATCAACGCCAGCCTCTGCCTGGTAGGTGGAACTGGGATCATCGCCCATCTGCCTCATCAAAAAGACAATCTGAACCTGCATCCGTTCCATGGCCTGCTGTTTGGTGAGAACCTGCTTCTGCAACGTCTGCACCTCCTGAGATACTCCTGAGTCACGAGCAGATTGTGACTGTGACCTGCAGATTGTAGACAGTTGGCTCTTCGGGTAGAACTGAGTGACAGCCGACCCAATACCGTAGACCCTTCCCTTCTGTGACCGTGCGACCTCGATGTAAGTCTGGGAAATGGTTGCCGCAAACTGCTGCTGGGAGGCCTCTGGATCCATAGACGAATCCGCCTATGACTCCAGAAGTTGAGCGAATCGCTCCAAAAATGAATCCTGCGAATTTCATGTTAACGAGTTAGAAAAAAAGAAAATGAACATAATAAAAAGGTAACAATTAGTGAAATAAAGAGGGATTCAAAATTCTTACCCGAAAACGGGTTGTCGTCTCGTCGGCCATGGGAATGTCAGCTAGTGACTTCCCCGCTAATATAGCCTCCACAACGCTCGGAGTACCCGGCTTCTTATGGGTCTCCACGAAGAGCTCGAACTCCGTCGCCTTCCTCTTCAAACCAAGCTCCTGAAAATTATTTCAAATAATAAATACTTAAATATTTCATGAAAACACAAGATGTGAAAGAATTTTAACTTAAATAATGTTACTTGCCATGCGCTCTGCGACGGCGAGGGTGGACACACAACCCTAGCATGTCCCTGAGATCGGTTTCTTGCGTTAATCCTCGATCTCTTCAGGATCTCAAGGGACATGCCGTATCGATCCATGAGGCGTTGACCGACCTCGGTACTAATCCAAGGGATTGGACATGTCTCTATGTCATCGCAGTCCTGGAGAACCATGTGCGCTCTGTACGCGGAATCCCGTATACACGCATCCAACTTGGCCTCCCAAGCTGCACGAACTTGGGAGTCAAAGGAGGAATCCCAAGAAAACAAAGTCTGCAATTGAAAAATAAATATTATGAAGTAAGAGGATTAATGAAATTACAAAACCTAAACCCTAAATTATCAAAGAATTAACCTTAACCACATACCCGAAAATACCCGAACATACGATCTCGGTAAACCCTAGGGACCTCTCCAAAGTTCATCCATGGCTCCTCATAGAAAGCCTGGAATGAAGCCACTGCCCCTCTGGCTACATCACCATGATGAAACCTACAAATTATTT
>JAOVYX010004302.1:0-10340 GCA_035668315.1 Drosera spatulata
ATGGTCTCCCTAATAAAATAGGTGCGCGAGTTGAATGGTTTTGACCATCTTCAGTCTTAATAATGTAAAAATCTGTCAAAAAGACAAGATCATTAACTTTCACAAGGACATCTTCTACCACTCCAACATGATGTGTGACGGACCTATCAGCAAGTTGAATTACAACCCCAGTTGATTTTAAAGGTCCTAGATTCAAGGATTGAAAAATTGATAAGGGCATCACATTAATGGACGCTCCCAAGTCAATCATGCAGCCTATAATTTGCACACTTCCTATTGTGCATGGTATACTAAACATTCCAGGGTCCTTTTGTTTTTACGGTAGTCTCTTTTGTAAAACAACCGAAACATTCTCGCTTACCATGACTCGTTCATGACCCTGTAATTTTTGCTTGTTGGTGCAAAGTCCCCTTAAGAATTTAGTATATCTTGGAACTTTTGATTGCTTCCAACAAAGGGATATTTACTCTAATTTTCTTGAAAAGTTCAAATATCTCATTTTCTACTTCTGCTTTCTTATCCTTTGTCAATCGATTAGGAAAAGGAGCATTAAAAATAATTCTTGTTTATTCAGGAGCAGGTATCCTTACTTCTTCTTGTTGTTTAAGGGTTTGAGGAACTTTAGTTTCCCCTTCCTCCTTATCTTTATGAACTTTCAGTTCATCTTCAACTTCGTGAGGATTCTCATAATTTTCTGTCAACTCTTTTCCTCTTCTCCGAGTTATTAAGTTTACTGATTCTTTGGGATTTATAGGCTGAGAAGGGAGTTTGTTGTTCATCTGAGCCTTCAACTGGCTCATATCAGAAGCTAATTGGCTCATTTGACTTTGGATGCTCTGAATGTCAGTCTTTGTCTCCTTAACATCCTTTTGTATTTGCATTTGTGTTATAGCCATTTGCTTGATCATATCTTCAAGTGACATTCCACTTGATGATCCTTGATTACTGTTATTTACGTTGAAGTTTTGTTGTTGTTGCTGCTGTCCCTGACCAAATCCTGGAGGGAATCTTTGTTGTTGAGGAACATTCTGAGCATTATTTTGTGTTGCCCATCGAAAGTTTGGATGGTTCCTCCATGGTAGATGAGGCATATTATTCCACGGTGTTGTCCTTTGTCCTTGAAAATTAACAGCGTTTATATCTTCATGTAAAGAAGGACAAGCATCCATTTTATGAGTTATACTCTGACAAAATTCACACGACTCCACTTGTGGAAGCTGTGATTGAGCAGTGTTAGCTACTAATTTAGTAACCAAATCAGTAAGTGCAGCAATTTTTTTATCAATTGTCAAGTTTTCAGCTGTCTCTCTATCAGCATCAGCCCTTGGGCTGAAATCTTGAGAACTTTGGACAGATATTTCTATCAATCTCCTTGCTTCAGCAGGAGTTTTGTTCGTTAGGACGCTACCAAGATAGTTTAGTTTTAGATTTTTCTCGAGAGTTTAATCTATTTTGACACAGCGTATGGCCTTCATGACTTTCACTTGTCATGGATTTTAATCATAGACTAATATTTTTCACCTCATGTTCTTCTATTGTAGGTGTTGTAATTATGTATGATAAAAAAAGAGCAGTCGAAGTAAGCTATTGGTTATCATAACGCATATCATAACCAAACTAACATAATTATCTATTTCAAAACAAGAATATAACATAGACTAAACATGTCACGTTATAAATATTTCTTCAGCACCTCTTGACATTGACCTAACACAGATTAGTGTCATATTATGCTCATATTCATATGATCATAGGTTAACCAAAAGAGAATGACATTAACCTATAAATTTGCTACTACTATCAATCAAAACAGAACCGCTTTACTGCGTACATCCTTCTCTCATATACTAAGGTGATCAATAATAATACATTGAATAAGTAATGGAGAATAAATCAACACATAAACATGATACCACAAGCTTTGAACATAAAATTATTGAATTCAGGAAACACACCTCATAAAATCCATGAAAAAGATTAAATCATAAAAAGTCATTACGAATCACAATGAATAAACAAAAGAGATATAAACCCTAGACCAACAGAGATTGGTTTAGATGAAGGCCGATGATAATCCCCTCAATGGTGGAATGTAACATAACGTAGAATTCATTGTCTCGGATTGAATCGGTTGCTCTTCCCTATGGAAAACTTGATAACAAAATCTCTAGAAAATGATATTTCATCGTGGGTATTTATAGAGAAAGAAAAAATAACTGAATTCCCCAAAAATAGCAGGATAAGATGTTGCAGGTCGAGGGCGACGCATGGCAATGTCAGGTCAAACACGGCCTAAATTGGGCCATGCATTGAAGCAACTTGATTTTTCCTCCTTGAGG
Source organism: Drosera spatulata (assembly GCA_035668315.1). NCBI lineage: Eukaryota > Viridiplantae > Streptophyta > Magnoliopsida > Caryophyllales > Droseraceae > Drosera > Drosera spatulata. The sequence goes on from JAOVYX010004302.1 coordinate 2,340, forward strand.
ACGCAAAGCCATGTCAGGTGTGACACGAAGTGGCCGGACCGTGCGTCCGGAACAATACAAAATCAGTCGAATTTCAAACTCTAATAACTTTTGTAATTTACCTCCTTTTTTACTCTGGTTTTTTTCTTTTCTTTCTAATAGGTTGTATAACATAAAAATCATCTTCAAGAACTTCAAATCTTCTTGAATACTCCAAAATATTCATCACACCAAAAAGCAACGATTTCTTCAGCTCTGTAACGAAAACAAGAAATATGGCAGTATCGACGCTCTAAACAGTAAACGGAACTAAAATGACTCAAATTAACAATAAAACTTCACATATACAAGTAACTTTGACTAAGAAAATGATGTGTGTTTACGCATACATCGGAAAGCACATAACTTATCTTTGCAAAACCTTGCCTTTGGTAAGCCCCTCACTAAGTCTTGTGAGGCTAGTTTAGATAAGTTTTCAAAGTTTAAATGAGTTAGTCTCCTATGCTAGAGCCATGACGTCTTTTCTGTTTCATTCGTGTAGAAGCAAGTGCTGCTATTGGGAGAAAAATTCATGAAATCTACAACATAACGTTGCCACGTCTTTTCCTAATAAGCTTAATCTCATTCGAATTGAGATCCCTTACTTCACACTGGCCTTTTGTGAAGTTTACATCATGACCCATGTCACACTATTGACTTACGGAAAATAAGTTATGATTCAGTCCTTCAACATAAGCCACATGTCTAAAGACTAGTGAATCTGTACCTAGGGTTCCATAACCTTTAGTCTTATCCACCTTACTGTCCCCAAAGATTACTTGGGGACTATCTTCTTCTTTAAATCTGACAGTAAGGCCATGCATTCTGTCATGTGCCTTGGGCATCCACTGTTCAAGTACCATGTTAGGTTATGACGCACCTGCTAGATTTTTCAATATTTGATCATTGGTCCTCAAGATTTGGGTACTGCTTAGTCGGTCTTAAGTACCCACACCCAAGTTGATTTCTTGGGTGGAGTAGTGCAACGATAGGACATATGACCTTCTTTATCACATTTGTGACACACAATCTTTGGTTTTGTGTAATGTGGCTTGTGAACTCTTCTACTTCTAGTAGTGCAAAAGGATTCACATTGCTGCATTTGTATTGCAATAGGGTACCATCTCTCCCATGGTACAGCAAGGTATGGAATGAGTGCTAGCCACAAACTAGGATGCGATAGCGGTGGGTTCCATGTCCCTATGGGAGGATAGTACACACAAGCAGAAGTAGAAGGGTTTGAGGAAAGTTGAGGTTCCTTTCTTCCACTAGGTCTTTCTTTGTCTAAACTCACCAGTAATCTTCTGCTTTGGTTATGCAATTGGAACTCTTCTGTTGTCCCCTTGTAGAAGGGTACCTAGATTGGTTAGTGATATAAGATTTCTTCTTCTCTTGGGTCTTTGGTAGAATGGATTTGCCCATCACCATTTCGGAGGATGGTTTGATAGGTTGAGATTCTTTGAGTATCTTAGCCTTACTGCCAGAGTCAAGAGCAGCTCTAGAATTCTTGGCCTGAACAAAGTGAATTTCTTTGAAATGATTAGTCTTCTATTCCATTTGTCAAACTGAAGCTTAAGTTCCTTATTTTTAGGTGTGATAATTTTTTTTTTTTCGGTTTTGATTTACTGAATTTAATTCAGTTTTCTAAAAATTGGAAACCGAATTATATCGATTATTTCAGTATCGGTTAATCGAAATTCAATTCGAATTCGGTTGTTTACCGAATTTTCAAAGGATTAGAAAATAGCATCTTTGTATGGTAAAAAAATACATTTAAAAATGAGTTTCAAAAGATAAAAAACGAAAACTAAATTATAAATGCTTTATCTAAAGAATAATTCGAATTTTTAGTATACTAGATAAATATTTTTGTTAAATAAATCAATATAGAAGAAGATATAAAGGTGAATAATAAAAAATGAAACAAGAAAAAATTATAACTTCGGCTAACCGAATTATTGAAGTTTCTTTAAAATCCGAAACCAAATCCGAAATTAAATTTCATGTAAAAAGCGAAAATCGAATTATCAAAAATCGAATTTTGTCGTACCGAATTCGTTTTTTTGGTTTGGTTCAGTAATTTGGTTCTCGGATATTTTTCAACGCCCTTACTTATTTTCTTTCGTAAGGTTAATAACTTCGGCTTCAATGACTTCAAGCAGTCCAGAGACTCATTTATAGTCCTCTTAGACTCTTTGGGAATGAAGTTCGAGCTTTTCAACTTTAGTAGCCCTTTCGTTAGCTATTGCAAGCTCTTTCTTTAATTTATTTCTGTCATCCATGAGAACCTTGAAATTTATATTCAAGTTGTAGGTTTTCTCCATGAGTGCGAGAATAATCTCTCTCGTCTCTTCCTTAGAGATATTATCAATGTCAAGGTCATATACCTCACCGCTGTTGCGAGCCATGAGACATATGAGTTACTTTGGTGCTCTGGTGGGGGTCTCTAAGGTTGCATTTTCATCATCTGAGTTAGTATCACTTCAGGTCTTTCCTGCAAGAGCCTTTCCTTTTCTGAAAGATTTTCTCTATTGTTGCTACTCAGACTTCTTCTTTGCATCAGGGTTGGAGGAAGGTTTTCTACATTGAGTAGCGAAATGTCAAACCTTACCGCAATTGTAACAAGTGAGTTCAGAGTCCTTTGGTGAGGGGAAATCTTTGCTTGACTTATCCTTCCTTTTGAAGTACTTTCTGAACTGTTTACCCAGCATGACTAGCTCTTTGCTTGATGCCTCTGATTGTGAGTTAGAGGACTCTTCTGCAGCAGTCTTTTCTGTTACTGTATGCCTTGAGACCTTCATGTGAGCTTTGAGGGAGATATGCTTCTTGTTTTGATCCGTGATTTGAGCTTTGTATTGCTCTATCTCCAAGCTGTAAGTAAGCAAGACACCATACAAATTACAAAGAGTGGTTTGGTCCATTTTTTCTGGATTCTCTAATTGTAGTTACTTTGGTGTCCCAATTAGGAATGAGACACCTTAAAAACTTCAGAGTGACCATTTTGGGGAATAATATTTTCTCCTAAGTTCCTCAATGTGTTCACAAGAATATTTAATCTATCAAAGAACTCAGTCAGAGTTTCAGTATCATTCATCTTGATTAGCTCATATTACTGAATATGAAGATGCGGCTTATTTTCTTTGATTTCATCAGTGCCATTATTTCTCAAGATTAAGGCATCCCATGTCTCCTTTGCTGTTTTATAGTGTATGAGCAATTCAAGCATCTCACTGCCTAGGGATTTCGCAATGATCCCTAAGACACATGGATCTACTTGAATGTGTTCTCTATCTTCCTCATAGAAATCTTTTTCATTCTTGGGAACTATCTTTCCCTTGGCATCTAGATTCAAGGATGAACCCATGGGAATGAATCTTCCTACAAGAACTGTTTTTCTCATACTCTCAACGACCTGATCAAAGTGAATGTGAGATCCACAGGTACAACCTAGAGGTGGTAAATAAGTTGTTTTAAACTTTTCAGTGAAGTACAATGGAATATTTGTTTTGAATGCACTATTGATCTTTGTAGACTATCAAAGATGTCTGCAGTAGAGACTCATACTATGAAAGTTTGTCTCTGTTTGCTGTTGTGATTGTTTTCTAACAATTCTAAAAATGCAAAGCAATGAAAGACATGTAAAGAACACGGGATTTATACTGGTCAGACACTCGTTATCAACTGATAATCGAGAGCTTAGTCCAGTCTTCCCTTGGTGACCAGTTTAGTCAATCCAAGAGGTGAGTTCTCTATCTGCTTGTTTTTAGCTTACAAGACAACCCTTTTACAAGCTAGCTGACTTGTCAAAGGCGAAAAACCTGGACCCTTTGCACAAGTCCATTGCTGGACTCTGCTGTAGCTTCCGTTCTTCTGTGTAGACTGATGAACCCTCTTCCTCCTGCTCTTCTTCAATTCAACTAACTTGAACAATTTGATTTCAGATTGATTTTGCACTCTTTTTGTGTTCAATTCTTCGTTCAACCGCACTGTTCCTTGAGCTCTTTGATACCCTTTTATTTGCTGAGGGAATGAACCCGTGACTGTACTTGACTTGATGGTGACAGCTTGTCACATATGACTCTTTCACTGATGTTGGCAGCTCTTCTTTTTCTGATCATCGTACTGTCACTCTGAACCTCAAATCTTTGATTTGATTAATCCTCAGACTTGTGCCCCAACCTTAGCAACCATCTCTGCTGCACTTCCGTCTGCTGCAACTCAGTCTGCACTAATTACCGTTGAGACTTCGTCTGCATCCAGTCACTGTTGCAACCTTGTCTGCACGTAGATCTGAAGCAATCCTTTATGCATTACTGTGTTGGCCCCTGTCTGGAGAATTGATCCCAAATCCTGAAGCATTTGTAGGTCTTTTGTTGTCCATGCATGTCTTAGTTGCCTTACTAAAATTCTCTATAGTAGTCTGCATCTGATGGTCCACAATGCTCTCCATCTGTGGCCGTCTACTCTCCTGCATCTAACCTAGACTGTAGATTCCTAACTAATTTTCAGCCTTAGCACACTAACAACATCATGGTTAATACTTTTAAGTTTTGTTCATCAATTTCTATACATCTGGAGGGACTGCATATTTCAATCAGTGAAACATCATTTTGACCTTCTAATGATTAAACTTGTAGTCCTTGACAAGAGGAGGATAAGCATCGTAAGGAATGAAGACTTTACTGGCTCCTACCAGTCTGAAAACACAAATTAGTAACTTTTTTGCAGGATAAAACAATAGAGTTCCTTTCCAAGAGCTATTAGACCTAGAAAGGTAGAATCTGATACCAATTGAAAGTGCTAAAAAAAACTTGTAGTAGAGACTAAAGGTGGGGGGAATAAAAGTCTTTTTTCAAAAGTTGCTTTCAAACTAAAATAGATTAGTTTGACAGTAAGGTTGTTTAGGAGATAGTGCAGGAAACTTACTGCAGCATTGTTTGTTACTTTGAGATTAGTGTTATGTCGAAGTTGATTAGCAGTAGAGTTAAATATTCTGAAAGTAGTAAAGTAATTGCACATAGGATTTTTGTACTGGTTAGGCAATATAGTTAAAATATGGCTATATCCCTTACTCCGGTCTTTCCTTGACAATCAATGAGATATGTCAATAGGATAGTACTAATTGTGTTTATTTTAGGCTCACAATCAACATGTCACTTTACAGTATGTTAAAGACAACACAAACTAATAACAAGATCTATTCTTCTCCTAATCAGGACTTGAATCAACTTCTTGATCTTGTTTGCCAGACTCTTGCACTATCCTTTCCTTGCTTCACAAGCTTGCTTTCAGATTATTGGTTCAGATCTTCAACAATCAATTTCATAGAAATGTTCACTTGGTAGCCTTATTGTACAGTTTAGTTCATAGCTTTGGAGATTCAAAAAGGTTATTATTCTGGATATCATGCATTAGTATTTATAGGTAACTCCAAGAAATGTAGCCGTGGCTGAATTCATCCTTCCATAAAACATCGTTTTCATGCCTTCCTGGAAACAGATTGTCTCACCCGTGACTTCTAATCCTGAAGTGGAAAGGACACTGACATTGCTGCAGAAGTACCTCGTGACCCTTGTCTTCATCTAAACCTTTTTGCTTCACTCATCTTTACTACACTTTATGTCTTACTATAGTAACCCTTTCATAGAAGGTCTCCAGGCTTAACCATTCTTTGCTACAGATGTTCAAATGCTCCAGTCTTGTTGTCCCTTTACTCATGACCTCAATGTTGTCAACTTCGCTGAATTCCTCTTTGAACCAGCCTTACTGTGTATACATTACAAACTCACTTTCCAATTAGACGAGTCCTTAGCCATGATGCATATTAAGAGTTTCTTAGACTAAAGTTTTCTAATCACTCAACTTCTATGCATTAAGGGCTTAGAATCAACAAAACCATCGCCCAAACCATTTCAAAAATCACAACCAATTCATCAGATCCCAAACCAAAGCAGCAATCGCCTAAAGGCCCCAAACCAACCAAGTTCAGAATCTTAATCTCTAACTCTGCTTAAATCACTCCACATATCATATTCTTGTATAATAATGAAATTCACATTCTCACATGGATTAAGTGGTTGAGAAGATAGATGATTTGATAAATGAGTCTTCAGTTGGCTCACATTAGAGGCTAACTGGCCAACTTGAGTTTGAAGATAATGAATGCTCGATTGAGTTTGCGTTTGCAAGTTTGCAATAGAATTAGCCAGTTTATTAGTGATTTGAGTTAAAGACTAAGTGTCTTTTTCAATTTTCACTTGTGTACTAGCCATCATTTTTACCATATCCTCAAGTGATATTCCACCTGAATTGTTCTGATTTGAATTTTTTTGTTGAAGAGGAGGACGCAAATTATGTTGTATAACTTGACAGAATCCTAGAGGGAATTTTTGTTGTTGTAGATTAGAAGTTGCATTATTTTGACCTCCCCAACGAAAATTTGGATGGTTCCACCAAGGTTGATCCGCATTATAATTCCATTGATTTTTTCGAAGTTGATTAGAGGGTTGAGGAAATTCGACAACATTAACTTGTTCATCTTATGCTAATGGACATGCATCAGTTGGATGTCTTATATGCATGCAAATTTCACAAGCCTTCACTTGTGGTGAATATACGAGTTTAGTAATCAAATATATGCGGCACTACAAAAAAAACAAGCTTTTTGTGACCGTTTTAAATTTTGATCGCATATTTAAACCAAAACCGTAGCTAAATTCTTTTGCGAACGAATTTAAAAACGATCGCAAATGTAATTTAGCGACCGAATAGGTCGCAGAATGTTTATTATGCCGCAGGCGTCAGATCTCCTTTCTCCTCCTCACTTCTTCGATCTTTCCCTCAACCTTCTCACTGGCGAACCTTCATCCCACACAAACCCCGCCGTCGACCACTCCCAACACCACCAACGGCGGCCCAACCCGCTTCCCAACCACAATCGACACCACCCCCACGACCCCACAGCGTCCCTGCGACTGACCGGCCCACACCAGCACTAACACAAACACACCACTCACCGACGATGGAAATCAGGTAAGGAACTTCAAGAGGTCAGAGGGAACGCCGGCAAGGAAAAGGAAGGCAGCCCATAGCCACCCCGCAAACATTCCGCATCCAGCAAACCATCAAATCCTAACTTAATTGTAACATGTATAATTTTCTAAACCTAATCTCTAAATTTAATGAAGTAATTTTTAATTTAATCTATGATTTACTTTGATGATTTGATTTGTTGTTGAATATGGATTGATTGTGGTTGATTTGATGAATTTGGTTGGTTTGGGTGATGGTTGCTTTAGGTGATGGTTGTTTGAATGGTTTTTGTGATGGTTGGCTGTGGTAATGGTTAGTGGAAAAATTAGGTCGACTTGAGATGGTTGGTTGTTTGTGGCGTTCGGAATAGCTTTGGATTAGGTGATGGTTGTGACGATGGTTTTAGATTAGGTGTGGCTTTTTTATTGTGATGATGCTTGCTTTATCATTGACGTAGCTTGTTAGTGGAAAAATTAGGTGGAGTGACGATGCTTGTGGTGATAGTTGATTTTTTTGTGGCTTTTAAAATGGTTTTGGATAGGTGAATTGGGTGGAGTATTGAAAAATATTGTAGCTAATTGGTTACTTAAAAAATATCGTAGTGTGGATCTCATGAAAAAAATATCGTAGTTTGGTTAGTTAAACAATAGTAAAGCTTTTTAGCTAACAAAATTAGTTTGATAGGTTGTATTTGTAGCTAATTGGGAAAAAAAATTAGTTTAACATAATGTCATTGGTAATTAAAAAAAAGTTTAAAGTTTCTGGTGCGTGCTGTCGTTTACACGTCAAATTAATATTTTAAGAGCACCCACTTCACTCTATAAATATAGAATTAAATGTAGTAGTGGAGGGGTCGATCCCACAGAGAAAGTTGAGAGTGATCAACTAAAAATAACTTAAGGCTTTTAACTACTCTAGGACTTAGGGGGGGGGGGGGGGTTTTTTTAATGG
>JAOVYX010004303.1:0-10340 GCA_035668315.1 Drosera spatulata
ATACAGTGTTTAATAGTGTTCCAAAACCAATCCGATGACTATGCTAAGCATTTGGATCGAAGATGCGATGAATTCCTTTCCAAAAACCCTTCTTTGCGTCGCCTTTCTTCTCCTCCTTCTTCTCTGCCCCCTCCAAGCCTTCCTCTGCCGAAATCTATGTTCATTCAACCCTAGAAAGGGTATATATAGGCTTAGGAGCTTAACAGAATTGATCGGACGGACGAAAATCAACATATTGCATCTGGGAACTCATCGCGCCCGCGACTCCTCCTCTGTCGCGCTCGCGACAGTGTAAAAACGTGGAATCCTAAGAAATGCATCGTCGTGCCCGCGACTCCTGGTGTCGCACCCGCGACTGTCCTGCCCGCGACAGGGCATCGTGCCCGCGACACTGTGCACTGTTTTCCTAAAACTAAAACTAAAACTAGAAAACGACATCCGAAAATTCGCAAAACTTATACATAGCATCTAAACACTTAAATCTAACTAATCGTGGCGAAAGTTTACTGAAAAGACTCTCGAAGCATGTGAAACGGTAATGAAACGTGAAATTTCATGGATTTTCGTTCTCCTCATTCTTCTTTATTTTTCGCTTCAAATTCCATTTCAATCTGCCATAAAACATCAACACACAGCAATACCAACATTTCAAGGCAAAACGACACTAAAAACGCAATTTAGACAATTCAAAGGGAATAAAAACAAACGACACATCAATAACGGTTGACATAATGAAACTGTTCGTATTTCCTTTCACCTTACAAGGTTATGCAAAAGACTGGCTATATGAACAGCCGTCATTATCAATTAATACCTGGGCAGAAATGAAGAATGCTTTTCTCGATAAATGTTTCCCATAAAGCCGAACAACGAATCTACGGAAAGAAATTTCCGGGATTAGACAAAAGGTACGGGAAAACCTTCATGAATATTGGGAGTGTTTAAAACGCTTATGTGCAAGTTGTCTATACTATTCGATAGCGGAAAACCTCCTAATTCTGCATTTCTATGAAGGGTTACTATCCGAAGAACATCACCGAATAAATGCTTCAAGTGGTGGCGCCCTAACGAGCAAAACTCATGCTGAAGCAAGCAGACTGATAGAAAGATCTGCCCAAAGTTCTCAAGATTTCAGCCCAAGGCTGATGCTGATAGAGAGGCAGCTGGAAGTTTGACAACTGATAAAAAGATTGCTGCACTTACTGATTTGGTTGCTAAACAAGTAACCAACACCACTCAATCACAACTTCAACAAATGAAGGCGTGTGAATTCTGCCAGAGTATAACCCACAAAACGGATTCTTGTTCTTCTTTGCAAGAAGATGTAAATGCTGTTAATTTTCAAAGACAAAGGACAGCATCGAGGAATAATATGCCTAATCTACCTTGGAGGAACCATCCAAATTTAAGATGGGGAACGCAAAACAATGCCCAGAATGTTCCTCAACAACAAAAATTACCTCTAGGATTTGGTCAGGGAGTGGAGCGACAACAACAACAGCACTTCAATGCTAATAACCATAATCAAGGGTCATGAAGTGGAATGTCACTTGAAGAGATGGTCAAGCAAATGGCTATAACACAAATGCAAATGCAAAAGGATGCTAAGTAGAGAAAGACTGACATTCAGAGCATCCAAAGTCAAATGAGGGAATTAGCTTCTGATATGAGCAAGTTGAAAGCTCAGATGAACAACAAACTTCCTTCTCAGCCTATAAATCGCAGAGAAACTGCAAATGCAATAACTCTGAGAAGTGGAAGAGAGTTAAGAGGAAATTATGAGAATCCTCACGAAGTTGAAAATGAACTGGAAGTTCATAAAGATAAGGAGGAGGGTGTAACTGAAGTTCCTCAAGCTAACAACAAGAAGAAACAAGGATATCTGCTCCGAAAGAAACAAGAATTATTAATGCTCCTTTTCCTAACCGCTTGACAAAGGATAAGAAAGCAGAAGTAGAAAAGGACATATTTGAACTTTTCAAGAAAGTCGAAGTAAATATTCCCTTGTTGGAAGCAATCAAGCAAGTTCCAAGATATGCCACATTCTTGAAGGAATTGTGCACCAACAAACGAAAATTACAGCGTCATGAACGAGTCATGGTAAGCGAAAATGTTTCAGTTGTTTTAGAAAAGAGACTACTACAAAAACAAAAGGACCTTGGGATGTTTACCATACCATGCACGATACGAAGTGTGCAAATTACAGGCTGTATGATTGATCTTGGAGCGTCTGTTAATGTGATGCCCTTGTAAATTTTTCAATCGTTGAATTTAGGGCCTCTGCAACCAACTGGGGTTGTAATTCAGCTTGCTGATAGGTCCGTGAAATATTCTGTTGGAGTGGTAGAAGATGTCCTTGTGAAAGTAAATGACCTTGTCTTTTCGGCTGACTTTTGCATTATTAAAACTAAAAATGGTCAAAACCATTCAACTCATGCACCTATTTTATTAGGAAGACCATTCCTACGGACAGCTAACACTAAAATAGATGTTAACACGGGAAAGCTATCTATGCAATTTGATGGAGAGATGATTGAATTTAATATTTATGAGGTTATGACACATCTAAGCGATCAAGTATTCGCTGTGTGTTCGGTTAGCACCTCCATGTCCCTTGAAGAAAAATTGTTTGATGCTGATGAGTTGACCTTTATGGAAACCATCAAGAAAATGAAAATTTATCAAGAATTTGATGAAAGCAATTATGATCATGACTTATCTTTCCTTGAAGATTAATTGCAAGGGGAAGAACATGTCAAAATGCTTGAATTGCCGCAAGATCATGAAAAGATCAAGCCATCAATTGAAACACCACAAACTTTAGAGCTAAAACCATTGTCAGCTCAGTTGAAATATGCTTATGTGGGTGACGATAACAAGTTACCAATTATTATTTCAAGTCAACTGACGGATGAGCAGGAAAAAGCTCAGGTGGAAGTACTGAAAAGGCACAAAATGGCTATTGGATGGACCCTTGCTGACATTAAAGGAATTAGTCCTACTACTTGCATGCATAGAATTTTATTAGAGGACAACTCCAAACCATCCAGACAACCTCAAAGGAGATTGAATCCTCCAATGATGGAGGTGGTAAAAAAAAATGAAATTTTAAAATTGCTCGATGCTAGAGTAATTTATCGAATCACGGACAGCCGATGGGTGAGTCTGATACACGTGGTGCCTAAGAAATCTGGCTTAACAGTTGTTGAGAAGGACAACGGAGAAACTATTGCAACAAGAGTGCAAAGTGGCTGGAGAGTCTGTATTGATTACCGTAAATAAAATGCCGCCACGAGAAAAGATCATTTTCCGTTATCTTTTATGGACCAAATGCTAGAAAGGTTAGCAGGCCGTTCTTATTACTATTTCCTAGATGGTTATTCAGGGTATAACCAAATTGTGATGGTCCCTGAAGACCAAGAGAAAACAACATTTACCTGTCCCTTTGGAACCTATGCTTACAGGCGTATGCCCTTTGGCTTATGCAATGCATCTTCAATGTTCTAGAGGTGTGTAGTGTCTATATGATTTGATTATATATCAAAAATAATAAAGGTCTTCATGGATGATTTTTCAGTCTATGGAAATTCTTTTGACCATTGCCTAATAAATCTAGAAAAAGTTCTGAAATGTTGTGTAGAAACAAACCTCGTTCTAAACTATAAAAAATTCCATTTATAGTGGAAAGAGGTTTAGTGTTGGGACACGTTGTCTCCGCAAAGGGATTACAAGTAGACAAGGCTAAAGTCGAAGTTATCAAATCTCTGCCTTATCCCTCAAGCATTAGAGAAATACGTGCATTCCTTGGACACGCAGGTTTCTACAGGCGGTTTATTAAAGATTTTTTCCAAGATGGCAGATCTCCTGAATAAATTATTGAATAAAGATACTGAATTTACATTCACTGAGGAATGTAAAGAAGCTTTCGAGATACTCAAAGAAAAATTGATCTCAACCTCTATTATTCAACCTTCGGATTTGAATTATACGGTCGAGATCATGTGCGATGCGAGTGACCGAGCCGTAGGTGCTTTGCCTGGACTGAAAGTGGATAAAGTATTTGATGAAGCTCAAGTCAATTACACCACTACTAAAAAAGAGCTTTTTCCAATTATTTTTGCCCTAAAAGATTCTGTTCATATTTATTAGGGACTAAAGTAATTGTGTTCTCTGACCATGCTACATTAAAATATCTTATGAAGAAGAAAGAATCAAAACCGAGATTTTTGAAATGGATTCTTCTCGTTCAGGAATTTGATATTGAAATCAGACACAAAAAGGGTGCAAAAAATCATGTCGTCGATTACTTATCAAGAATTATAAATCAGGATGAGTCAATTAGAATATCAGAATCTTTTCCAAACGAGCATTTATATCAACTTCACGGTTATGTACCTTGGTATGCTGACCTTGTAAATTTTCTGGTGACCGAAAAATTACCGAGTGACCTTCCAAGGCATCAAAAACAGAAGATTAAAAGTGATACGAAATACTACTCGTGGGAAGATCTGATTCTGCTTAAATTTTGTGCAGATGGTGTGATAAGAAGATACATTTCTGATCACGAGATTAAGTCAGTGCTAAAGCACAGCCACTCCTATGATTGTAGAGGTCATTTTGGAATAAGGAGAACACCTCACAAGATTTTGTCTTGTGGATTTTTTTGGTCATCTTTAAATAAAGATGTTTTTGAATATGTGAAGAGTTGTGAACAATGTCAAAAGACTGACAATATATCTAAGAAAGATGAAATGCCTCAAAAATAAGTGATGTCATGTGAAATTTTTGACATTTAGGGTATAGACTTTATGGGACCATTTCCAAACTCAAAAGGTCATTCATATATATTGCTAGCAGTTGATTATGTCTCGAAATGGGTAGAGGCCATACCCACACGAACTGATAACGCCAAGGTAGAGGTCGAGTTTGTTAGAAATTTTATTTTTAAAAGAGTTGGCTTACCTAGAGTCGTGATAAGCGACCGGGGAACCCACTTTTGCAACAAGATTATGGACGTCCTATTTAAGAAGCATCACGTCAATCACAGGATCTCTATATGTTATCATCCACAGACGAGCGGACAAGTTGAAGTGTCCAATCGTGAAATCAAGAGAATTCTGGAAAAAATTGTCAATCCGAAAAGGAAGGATTTGATTGATAATCTTAATGACGCTCTTTGGGCGTATCATACTGCATGCAAGACTCCTATTGGAATGTCTCCTGTCGATGGAAATTGAACACAAGGCATGGTGGGCAATTAAAGATCTTAATGAGAAATACGAAGACTGTATGAATATGAGAAAGCTCCAAATCTCGAAATTAGACGAAATTCATCGTGATGCATATGAAAATGCTGCTTTATACAAAGAAAAATTTAGCAGACTACATGACGAGAAAATTTCACGGAAAAACTTTAAGGAAGGAGAAAAGGTTTTGCTTTACGATTCTCGCTTAAGGTTATTTTCCGTGAAATTAAAATCGAGATGGGAATGACCGTTCACTGTCAGAAAGGTCTTTAATCATGGAGCGGTAGAAATTCAAAGTAAAGACACGTCGAAAATTTTTAAAGTTAAACGATCACCGATTGAAACGTTACTTTGAACTTCAAGATTCGATGTGGTTTGATGAAATTCCTTGGAAAGGGTGAACTGCGTTTCAAAGAAATAATTTAACGTCATGGCTGTCGAGCCAACGACGTTAAACAAAGGCGCTTCTTGGGAGGCAACCCAATGTTTAAGTTTCTTTTGAAGTTCGTATTTATTTCAATTTATTTCTAACGATCGTAAAAATCTTAAACTGATACACGACGTTAAACACTGCTAATCGATGATGCGAGTAATTTTAAAATTGACTTTGTAAGAGGAAATGAATGACTTAAAGGCATTTTAAGTCGTTCTTGAGGGAAATAAGATGAGAAAAAATCGTCCAGGCGAACTGCGACAGGATCCTGTCGCGGCCATGACGAAGGTGAAAGCTGATATAAACCGGTCTGAAGCCTCATTTCTCATTTCTCATTCAACCCCTGCCGTGCCTTTTCCATTTTCCTCACATATCATCCTCTCAAATACTCAATCTACTCGTGCGATCAAGTATTCTACACGTTCGTATCGAAGAGGCGAATCCGTTGATTGTACGCACGCATTCTGACATGTCTCAGATTCTGCGAAATTTGAGATTTTTTATTGAGAAAACCTAGGTATGAATCCGCAATTTCAACTCCAAATTCAACAATCTGGTAGTCTAAATTGATATATTCATTGTGTAGAACATGAATTCATAGTTGGATTATTGAATTTCATTCTGAATTTGATAAAATTCATGTCAATTTGTGTAGGGGTTTTATCCAAAATACCTCGTTCAAAACATCCATCATTTCGATCGGGCGAGAGCACTTCAGCTACAACTGAGCGCATCCTACTCCCATATCCACATGATGCTATTATTATTCCAGACGAGTATGAGGACCGTGATATCGCGAATTCTCGTAGAGCTATCCGCTTGACCAGATTTCTCCATTCTGGTGACTTAGCCACGCTCGGTTTATGGACTGAGATTTTACATGTTGTTACACAGCTGGGGTGGGATCACACTTTCCTGACTGGATGGCCTACGTATCCAGTTGAGGAGTACGTCTCGTTCCAGCTGGGGAATGAGATGAGGTGCCTTAACTTGACAAAGCTATATAGGATATATCATCTACGACCGGGAGTACGAGAGGGGGTATGTACCACACTTGCATGACTTATGGCAGGAGTTGACTTTGACTGGGGGATACAACGCCCACAGCACCAAGAGTTCCGCTCTCAGGAATCCGATTTTACGTATTCTACACTGGTTCCAAGCTTACACATTGCTGGCTACCAAGAGTAGCCAAGGGGCTGCTCCACAGAAGGAGCTAGGTATCTTCCTTGTGCTGTTGCACAACCTTGTGTCTCCACAGCAGTATCCGTACCTTAGTATCGGATACTTGCTGGTAGAGAAGATCAAGTCGGTCGCTCCAGACAGTCCAAGGGCACCGATTCTCATTGGTGGGTTACTTACCCCACTACCTGCGCATTTTGGCTATGACATGACCTCTGTTCCAGCCTCAGCAGCATCAGTCACCCCTTTCACATCAGTCTCATTCTCATCATTCTGCACCAGCTGCTCCATAGCAGATCCCGCCTATGGACTGGTACACTGCTTATCAGTCTCTTCATCGGGAGGTAGCTGACCTACGCGTTGATGTGACTACACGCTTAAACGCTATGCAACAGAGTCAGAAAGACATTCAGCGCCGTATCTTTGATTATTTAGATAGCAGATTTCCACCACCACCTCCTTCTATGTGATTTTCCTTAGTTAGTCAGTCTAGTTTTATGAGTCTGTATTTTTATTTAGACTACACTTAAGTTTAGCTTAGGGGAGATTGGTCATTCCTAGACATTCTATTTATGTTTTAATTTTGAGTCAGTTGTACTATTTCTTTTCATAGATGTATGAATCTTTATGTTCTATGCCTTCTATCTCTTTTTTTTAACTTAGTTCCCTTAATGCCCGTATTTTATGTTTAAACGAACCTAAGTAATGAATTCCTTTTCATTTGAGCATCACTTTTCATTCCTTCATTACTAAACATGCTTCTATGTATGTTTTCTAGTGTTTTCTCTCTTTCTTATTTACATTATATGTGTTAGAGAGAGTGAAAGGGACTAAATTTTACTATCTAATTGTGTTTTGTCAGATGTCGAACACTAACTTACCACGTGAAAGAGAAATCGGAGTAGTACATGTAGATAGATAGATCGAGGACATAGATGACCTGATTGTTGACACAAACAACCCAACGATAGCTCCTACACCTTGCAGTTTCAACATCTTGAAGGGTCATATAATTGCGCTTCAAGAGAACCAAAAGCTGATGATGGAGAAGGTCCAAGAGATGAAGCTCGAACAGGAGTCTATAGCTGGTGAGGTCAACCATATTCGTACGATCCTCGAGTTTCAAAGCGGAATGGATGGCATGATTCGTGATGTATGAAACTGGTTCAGAACCTTTGGTTGTTTCTCGGGTGAACCTTAGCAACCAGGTATTCTTTTGTCCTCTGCGCTTTACTTTTATTTTTACATTGAAACAAAGTCATGCTTTAGCTTATGAGAATTTTTAGGGATGATGAGTTATTTACTTAGAGTCTTTATTAGAGTTATAAAAATTCTAAAAAAATTTGAAACACAAAAAAAAAAAAAAAAAAAAACTTGTTTTTATATCTATGGCTTGAGCAAAGTAAAATTAGGATTTATGCCATGACAAATGTTGCACTAACACATGTAGTTTGAATATTGTCTCTAAGGAAGTCATGAATTTCTGCCAATATCATTCTAGTATATTCCAATGAGATGACCTTTTCCTTGTGTAGATAGTGCTTAAGTGATGACTTGAACCGTAGCTAGACACTTTAAAAAAAAACCTTCATCATCCCCTTTTATGCCATCTTTTCACTTATCCATCACTTATAGGGGAGCATGGAGTGGTTTTTGAAAAATTTGAAGAGAATTTTTTGCATTTTTGTTCATTAAACACCCGTTTTTCCATGGTAATGCTCATGCTATTTTTGGTTACTGGAGAATGCTCTAGGCCTACTCAGAATGAAAAAAAAAAAAGAGAAGAGAAAAAAAAAAGTGAAAAAAATAATTGCAAAGCAATATTTTAAGGTGATTTGTCCCTTACCTCGGTAATCAAAATTATCATTTACGGATAATGGGGGGGACATGCTATTTGATAATATAGCTTGAAAAAAAAAAAGAGATATATATCCATTAGCAAATCTAGACGTCCTTTGAGACCTTGGTGGCTTTGGGAATAATCCTATATAATGAAGCTACGAGGTGCAATAAATGAGTTTTGATTTGAGTTTTCTAAATGTTTTGTCTTGCTACATCTCAGGAATCTGCTTGGTGTGAAGGACTATGAAAGGGAACGATTTGAGGGGTAGCTAGATGTGGTGTGAATAGAGATTAAGGATGACTTTGTGATGAATATTCTTTCGACATGTGTTTTGTGTTGATTTTAGACAATCTGATTATTTTGACACTCGAGCTATAGAATTTTTTAGTCTTGTTAGTTTTTCTTCATTTCACATCTCTTTCTTTGTTTTGAGTCTAGACATTGCTTAGGGACAAGCAACGGTTTAGCTTAGGGGAATTTGAGATGTGCATAAACACACATTTTTTCTTTATTCTAAATGTTTGTTGTATTCCTCATGTATTATCTATTTTATGTTTTTAACGTCTTTCTGTATTGTGTTTTTATATTTTTGGCAGATTGGCGCGAAGTTTGGAGCAAAAATGAAGATGGATGAAGAAAATGGCAAGTCATGAGCTCAAAAAGCTGGATTTCATGATTCATCGTCGTTTCACGTGCTTCGAGAGTTAATACAACAACGTTTCATGTCGTTTTTCTTGATTAGCATGTTTATATGTGATGTATAAGTTTCTAAAATTTTTGAACATCGTTTAGTATTTTTTTTTTGTATTAGTTTTAAGGTTATAGGACACTAGTCGCGGGCAGTGTCGCGGGCAAGCCAGGTGTCGCGGGCGCGACAACTTCCTAGTCGCGGACGCGACAGTCTCAATTAAGCATTTCCACGTTTTATAAGCCGTCGCGGGCGTGACAGCCATGGTCATGACCGCGACGTTTTCTCGGATGCAAAACATTGTTTTTCAACCGTCGGGTCGATCTGGTCTCGACCTACGCCTATAAATACTTGTCCTAGGGTTCTTCTAAACATAATACAGAGGAGGAAAAGCTCAGGAACGGCAAAGACGATCAAGGGAGGCGAGAAGCAAAGAGGAGAGGCCTTGGAGGGAGTTTCAAGGAGTTCTGATCTGCAAACACGTAGCTTAGCCTTGGACTTTAGTTTGAAAGCATCGTGCACTGTAAAACCTTTGTTCGCAGATGTTAAACTTTGCAGAATGTTTGTTTTCATTGCCATACTGTATTCCATCCTTTGTTTGATGCTTATGTGTGAGTAGTTCATTAGTAGGGATGTGTTGATGAGTTTTGACAACCTTAGATCAGGAGAAGTTGAGTATATGAAAGAGACCAGAAATAATAACCCGAAAATTTGTCGGATTTAAATACATATATTGGATTAAAAATTTACGTACGAAGCGTATGCGGTGAACGAGTAAATAAAAATTTATGAACGATGAACGTTACATCGTTAAAGGTATTTGATGTGTGCCGTCGTAAGCACGTCAAATTTATATTTATAAGATCCCACATCACCCTATAAATATGAGTTTAAATGTAGTAGTGGAAGTAGGGGTCGATCCCACAGAGAAAGTTGAAACTGATCAAC
>JAOVYX010004304.1:0-38310 GCA_035668315.1 Drosera spatulata
AGTGTAGCCGAGGTATAGGATGATGTTGAAGAGGATCGGCATGGCGGAGGAGTTATTGACCGTGGAACTGTTAGCTTCGACGACCTCTGGAACCGCGCACATAGCCGTTCCGATCACGGCAGCATCGGAGACGAGAAGCATGAGGAATGATGAAAAAAAGAAGAGGATGACGATGAGAGCTGTGGTGTTCATCATCGATGGAGTGGGAGAGGATGGACTGGAGAGGAGAGGGGAGAGGAGAGGAGAGGATGTAGCAGTTGTTGTTGTAGTGAGAGAGAGGAGGGGATCTCGTTGTTGTAGTGAGAGAGTGAGAGAGTGAGAGAGTGAGAGAGTGAGAGAGGGGAATCAGAGATGTGGTTGTTATAGTGAGAGAAAAAGAGAGGGGAATCGGAGAAGGGGTTGTTGGCAACAGGAAGCTGAGCTGGATGGAGGAGGGAGGGAGGGAGGGAGGGAGGGAATTTCAAAATGCAGTGAAATGGGGGTAAAATTGGCTGTGTTTTGGATGAAACAGTTGTAGTTGTATTTTTACTTTTACCGTCAACAAGCAAGTCATTGTCATGTGAGCATGAAAAAACAAAAAGGCCTCCTTTTTATTTTTTTCTTGTCCTTTCCCCCATTTTACCGTCAGCAAGCAAGTCATCCAATAGTCGAGTTTCGATTCAATCTCGAGTTTCTATGCCCACGACGACCTCTCCCTCTGAGGTTCCGTCGCCGATCTGTATGTACAACATCGATTCAATGTTCGGTGGAGCAGAGGAAGAATTCCTCGCAGCAGCACCAATCGGAGTCTCTGTGGCGTCGATGTCGTCGGAGCAGAGGAAGAATTCCTCACTGGGGCATTCCTCCTCCTAGTGTGTTGTGTTGTTTGGTTTGGTGGGTATGCTTGGTTCATCGAATTTTGCTGGGGAATTTGGATGGATTGTTTAGAGGGTGTGGTTAGGGTTCAGCGGCGTGTGGTTTGGGTTGGGGTGTTGGATTCATTGACTTAGGGTGGGTTGTCGAACTGATTGTGGCGATATAACACTGGTGGTGCCTGGCAACTCCAGTCTGCAATTCCAATAGCGGTCGCATTAGCTGGGTCATGGCATGCGAGGTCATTGGGCAAGATAGGATCATGTAATCGGCCTCAACAGTCATGCTCGGCCAAGTTGCCACTGGCCTCTCCGCCTCGGCAGCACCACCAGTAGTGAGGTGCATACCACGTTGAGCTAAACCCTAAGCATAAAGGCTCTGATCAAGGTTTGTCAATGACTACTGAGAGAGCCTCCGCCGTTTGACGATAGGGGAGAAATTCCAGCACCACCCCTTCCTCGCTTCCTCATGCGTGTGGGCCGTGCCTGGAGATTGGACCATACGGTCCTCAGGTGTGGACTCTGGTTCATCTTCCGTGACAAACCCAATTGGCTATCAGCCTTCTCAGCATATCCGGATATGGGCTTCAACTTTCCTGAATGGTCCGAAACTTCACATAGGAAAATTCCAATATTCCAGAAGAGTTCCTCGGTAACTCAGGAGTGGTTTTGCCTACAGAATTATGCCGTAATTTAAGTACTGTTCTCGTCACTCTGCAAAGAAGGCTGGCCATAGACAAAACAGATGTGGAAAATCTTGTGTCAAGGTTCCAGCAAGAAACTGCCGCTAGCCAGTACCTTGTGATGAAGCTGTGGTGGTGCTCATTCTGCTGGAATTATAGTCATCATCTATCAAATGGTGCAACTAGAATTCTAACAGTGGTTATATAAGCTAACTGTGAGTATAATAACTCTGTGAGTGCAATGGTTTTCAACACTCTCACACAGACAGCTGAGCGTTCATGTCTGGAAAGTTGGTGCCCGGCTGCAAAAAGTATGGTTGATGCATAATAATTTCTTTTGCATGTGAAAGATTTGGAAGTGGAGCTTGAAATAGCAAGAGGGACCAGTAAAGCAAGCCTGAAAAATGCTGTTTCGGTGGAAAGGAAACGTTTTGCTAAAATGCAGTGTGCTATGGAGGAGCTGCAAAAAAGGTGCCTGGTGTTGGAACTAAGGTTGAAGGATGAACAAGTTCAAAATCAACTGTACGATTGTTATTTTCCTTCCCCCTAAAAGTACCTTGGTTCCTATTTGCAAGTTGGAACTGATGACAGTTTTTGCTGTTCCGGGATGAGAAGGCACGGATAGAGTCAACCAAGTTATCCGTTATTCAGGAGAATGAGTTGTTGCTGCATGAACTTGACGCTTCCAGAGAGCAGATTGATAGCATGCGGAAGCATCACAAAAACTCAAATGAAATCAAAGACGGATGTAAAATTCCTTGTCAAGGAGGTTAAATCTCTTCGATTTAAAACTATTATACTCCTCAAACAAGTTTCAAAAGGCTGTTCTTTGTTCATGATTCTCGGTTTCCAAAAGAAAAATGAACAAGTAAAAATGACAATACCTGCTCTACCCGAATTTGCAGGTGTGACTTCTTGCACAAGATGTGGAGACATTCTCCACTGCAGCAACCGATACGAGTCATGGTGGTGTTAGAATGACAGATAACGAGATGACGACGATGCTGTCAGATGCCTTCGTTTACAATGTCACCCTGTGATATCGCAATCCTACATATATTTTATTTAAGATATATTTAAGTGTATTTATTATTTATCATTATTATTTTTAGATATTTTTTTATGAAGATATGTTTAGGTGGATTTTCATGATAAAAAAACAAAAAAAAAATTGGGGAATATAAGGCACGAAATCGCACACAAGAGAACCCCATCCCAGAGCGCTTGTTTTCAGAGCGCTTGTTTTCTTCTCTCCATATAGTTTCTCAGAGCGTTTGTTTTCATCGAGAACCCCATCCCTTTCCATCAAACACACAAGAGAGCCAATTAGGGTTTTCCTCTCATTGAGGATTTCTATTCGTTCCGTCTCAAGGTTAGTAATTCGATCTCAATCGATTCTCTCTTATCTATTTATTTTTAAAAGAAGTTATTATGGATGGAAAAATCTGGAATT
Source organism: Drosera spatulata (assembly GCA_035668315.1). NCBI lineage: Eukaryota > Viridiplantae > Streptophyta > Magnoliopsida > Caryophyllales > Droseraceae > Drosera > Drosera spatulata. The sequence goes on from JAOVYX010004304.1 coordinate 2,988, forward strand.
TTTTTTTCTTTTTGTTTCTATGATACTCAATCATGGTGATTTGACGATGGTGATGATTTAAGACAAATCAATTTGGGGTTGAAGTTCAATGGAGGATAATCTTGATTTTAAAGGAAAAAGAGAAAATCAGATTTTGATTTCTATAGACTACAGTATAATGAGCTTTGAAAATTCGTGGAAATTCTTATGATTTGAAATAAAATCTAAATTTAATACATTATAAAGATGTGGATGTCTATTTTCCAATGGATTTTGCAGAATATCATTTCGAGTTATAGATTTTGAACTATAAATCAAAAGGCAAACATATGTCAACCTGTAGGACTGGTTTATCAGTCTATATTTGTGGATTTTTGTAGAATTCGTTACTTATAGTTATGAAATGAGCTTTATATCACTGTAAAGATATTGAAGTCTATATTACTGTAAAGGTATTGAAGTCTAGTTTTTAGCAAAATTAACAAATCTTAATTTCGAGCTTTGTACAGAAAGTTACAGGCTAATTAATAAGCAAACATCAAACAGTTTTGATAAATAGAATCCCTAACTTGTCTTAATAAACTGCTATTTTCATAATGTTTTATAAAACGAATTTTACTTTGTTGCATAGTTTTAGAAGTCTACTTTCTGGAGAATTTGATGAAATAATTTTTGGGATTATATATGTGAAGTTATGAATTTTAGTACGTCGAAACGTCAATCTATATGATTTCTTCAATTACTTCACTTTGAGCCTTTAGATTGATTTGAAATACTCAAGATTTATATGCTTATTGAATATGTTTAAAAAGCTCTACGAGTCTATTTTTCAACGATATAATGAAGTCTGAATTTTGATATTTGTATGACAAGTTATGACTATTTTCGTAACAAGGCATAAATCTGTCCTATCCTAATAAATTTTGAGGTGTTTTGATGAGTATTATCTTTTACGCTTTAATATTATCTTATTTGATAAGTATTAAATATTTCAAGGTCATTGTAAGTCATTTATATGATCTAGTTGAGTGTTATGACGTTGAAATTATTTTCATTAATAATCCAGGGTGATTGATGTGCTTTGAGCTTTGTTGCCATCTACCTTTTTCATATTCGATTATTTCTCAGGTGAGAGTCTAGCACCACCCTTTCTTTGAACTCTATTTTTTTTTTTATAGACCCATCCTTTAGTACGATCATCGTACGTCGTACTTTTCATTCGATTGTGTCGTCAATTGAGATAATTTCATGCTTTTACTGGTGATTGACTGTGGGATATTTATAATCTTTGTGTTAGTCTATTTTTAATACTCTATTCATGTTAAGTTTATCGATCACCACTCTAGTCAAGAGTTGCCCCTCGGCCAAGGGACAACTCTTGACAACATCAGTAATCGGGTAAGTTCAGAGATTACTCTGGCCTTCTAGGGAATATAACAGTTGGGGTTTGACCATAGAATGACTCAACGAGTGATATTTGTCGCTCGAGTCAGCTTACAGGCTTATGCAGGTGGCCATCCCGATTGTAACTGTAAATATGATTATGGATATCGATACTCTCATGATGAGATTTATTTGATGATCCCAGGAGATTTATTTTGTACATTATATGCCCTAGGACCCGACATCCCTGCGATTCCTGTTATTAGTTGTATCATTTGTTCTTTACATTGATAGGTGTTTTGCACATTTGCAGTTATATATATATTTGGGGAGTATACATGTTTTTAGTTTACGGCTTATAACCCTGCTGTCCATTATCTAATATTTTATCATATACTCTCAGCTGTTCTCTTTTCTTTTGCTTACATCTACCAGCAATCTTAATATTTGTTATCACTATCCTTCTTTGAGTTTGTATGTCATTTGATCCTTGTGCTAGATTCTCGCTCAGCTTCGTAACTGACGGTTTTTATCAATCTGTTTTCTTAAACAGGTTCACATGTTTAGATGGACGTCGTGGATGCTCAACCTTGGACCTCATAAGACCGCATGCACCGTTTTCTGATTACTTTCCAAACCATCTATTTAGGAACTCATTTTGAAAGCCTTGACATTAAAAGATTTTATTAGAATGAAATAAAGGAGTCCCTTGCGCACTTAATACCTATGTCATAGTGCTTTCGCGTTAGGATTTAATATTTCTGTCCGTTGTTAGACTATTACATTTTTATGATATTTCGATTGAGATTTTTGGTTCTGTACTTTGGATTTCTATGTTTTCTTTCGAGGATCTTGTAACATTGCTGTTCGTGACTATTATTTGTTTAAAAATTTCTTTCTTATTTTAAATGTTTACGTAGACTTTATTTTATGTTTAGGTTGTTCACGTGTTGGTCATGCCCGTTTTGAGTTTGGATTGTGACACACCCTAAGGAAACAATTCAACTCATTGATCCTTTACGTATTAAAAACCTCTGATGACGACAAATTCGTAAGTGACAAGGACGATCGTGATCCACAGTAAAGAGTATTGTTCTTTGGGGAAGTTTCTTTGGCCAAGTTATGCAGCTTGGATGCTTGAGGACTGGAGGAGATAATATTGGTTTCCATATGCTGTGTAGCTTGTTTATACTGTCGTGTACAATCTAGTCGACATGATTTTGGTAGCTGTATGAGTAGATGTTTCTGTGTATTAGCATTACAAAAATATAACAAAACGGAGATCAAAAGATGAAATTTTTGTATTTGTTAAATTTGAACATCCTCACAATGTATGTAGTACAAATCCAATAGTGCTCATCTTTGGAGACGGATAGTCTGTTGTGGTGTTATACATACAAAACAACTCAAATAGCTCATCTTCGATATCAAAATAATATAAAATGACAAAAACTAAACGAGATTTTCAATAAAAAAAAAACACAACTATAATAAAGCGTCATTGTGGACGGTTTGTTTCCTTTACATATTAAGTAGTGAAGGTTTGTTTCCTTTAACATGTCAACTGATGCCCAATCAAATGTGATGCAGTTGAGGACGGACCCATCACGGGTTCATAGGGCCTTGTTCCCACTGAGTTTTTTTGAAGAAAAGAAAAGAAACATATATCATATAATTTTGTTTACGGAAAATTACATTAAAATGTCTAAGGAAAGTTTCAATCATACTTTGATACCCAAAATATTTGATGGCATATTTAGATACCTATTACAAATTTCATTTACATTTTGGTGCTTGAAAGTGAGTAAGAGTCATAAATACTTTCATCAACCTAAATACCTCATCTCAAATTCATCTCCCTCCCTCTCCCTCAATTATTGACCCGTCGGCCACCAAATCAACCACCAAAATCTATATTCCCCGCCACCTAAACAAACACCATTTCGGCATCCAAACACCACAATCCGATCCTGGAATCCTTCCTCAAGTCCGACCACTACCATTTCAACATAGCATTTGGTCAAATTTGCTGAAGCCACCATTTAAGTTTGAGTTTGTTCATTTTGCTTGGTATTGCTCGGTAAGCTTCTATTGTTTAGAACTAGTTTAAAATGGTTGGATTTATATTGAGCGGGTGTATGAAGTTTCAATTTTGAGCAGGGTGTATAAGTTTGTTTTGCTCTATAGCTTCGCCGGATGTCCATATATTCATGTTTTTTTTTTTTTTTTTGTTCTTTGTAAAATCGAGAAATGTGATGTCTTGATCTTGAACTCTTTTTTTTTTTTTTTTTAAAGCTATGGATATGCAATATGATTACATGTCAGAAGCACTCGACATGGAAGTAGTTGCGCTTTGCATGTTCGAAGGCGAATGTTTCTCTATGCAAATTCCCAGATCAATGACGCTTGCAAACGTGCATGAGCAATTGATGAAGAAGTGTCAACACATTAATCCTACGACGGAGGTTGTTCGATATTTTGCACCTCAGATTCGGAGTCATGTTACTCTCACTACGGACGACGATGTCACGAACATGTTGCATGTATGCGCATGTGCAAAAATTGGTGTTATCGAGATGGAAGCAACGAGGACAACACCAACTCCGCCTCCAAGAAGCTCGTCTAGTGTTCCTCCAGATGCGAGGTAGTTCTTCAATTGTAAATAAGATGCAGTTCATATAAACTGGTTGTTCGTTCACTATTTGTAGTAGTGCAGTTTACATCTTGTTATAATTTGTAGTTCTCATTCCATAAAATCGTTTAGTATCATACTTAGTCTATATTCAGTTCATGATTAGAGGATAAGGCAGTTCATAACTTCCTAATTCGTAGTTCATCGTATGCAATTTACAAAACAGTTCACAAGTCTACGTTATTCAGTTCATATATAAGTAATGGGCCGTTTATATGCACTTTAGATTGCTTGTCTTGATTTTTTGTTTATATTTGTGCAGGTCTGGAGTGGATGAAAGTCCCAGTGCTGTGATGACACCTATCCTCGAGAACAACTCTATCGAGTTATGGCGTGATTGCATTTGAGGTATTGGTCAGGTTTGGAGGAGATTCATCCATTCGATCAGTTATGTACATATTGTATGAATTTAAAGGTCGCGAATCCTGAAAGTTTGCGGAGTATGAGGTGGATCCTGTGACAAAACAATTCATTCGTCTGTTCGTGGCTTTTAGGACATCCCTACTTGGCTTTGTTCGAGGTTGCAAGCCTGCAATATTCATGGACGATACCTTCATTAAATCGAAATATCGTGGTTGTCTTTTGAGTGCGACAGGGCTAGATGCACAGAATGGTATTTTTCCTATTACATTTGCAGTTGTATCAGCTAAAAACAATGATGATTGGGCTTGGTTTTGCGATCAGCTCGGACGATATTTGCTGCCCTTTAATAGGGGAGCATGGAACAGATATGTATTCTTTTCAGATTGTCACATCGGACTACGGAATGCCATTCCTCGATATTTCCCTACTGCCCAACACTCATACTGCCTAAGACACCTTATGAACAATTTCAAGAAGGAGGTAACAAATTTACAGTTCATAATTTCATATCACAGCTCATAATTCTTGAATTTCAAGGAGGTAACAAGTTTACAGTTCATGTTTACTGTGGCTTACAGTTCATGTTTGTCTTGGGTTACAATTCATGATAACTATGTTTTACAGCGCATATATACCTTGGTTTATGGCTCATGTTTACCGTTCTTTACAATTCATGTTTACCTTAGTTTACAGTTTAGGTTTGTCGTGGTTCACAGTTCATGTTTGTCTTGTTTTACAGTTCATGATAACTTTGTTTATAGTTCATGTTTATCGTGTTTTACAGTTCATGATAACTTTGATTTACAGTGCATGGTTCGAATGTGCAGGTCCTCATAAAATATCCCTATCTGAACAAGAATCATTGGTGCTCTGTTTTCTAAACCGCTTATGCATTGACAATTCGAGTCTTCGAAGAAAACATCAACAAGATAGTGACAACCATGGACTTGGCAAGGAATTTCATTGCCGAATTCGCTTTTTCATGGAAAACGATGGGGCATCATGACAGACAACATTGTAGAGAGTTTTAATAAGCTGGATTAAGGCGCACGTCATCTCCTAATCACTGCCATGGTTGACAAAATTCGTTTGCAAATTATGACTCTTATGCATGAAAGACGTGAGTCCAACCTTGATGAAGCTACTATGTTAACCACAGTCCCATACAAAAAAGTGGTAAAAAACTATGAGGAGGGTCGCACCTTACGGCTACATGCTGCAAGCTTTTGCAAATTCGAAGTGGTTGACAAGGACTCGAGTTATGTTGTGGATCTTCAAGAAAGGACCTGTTCTTGTAGAGAATGGGAAGTGTATGGACTATCGTGTCATCATGCATGTGCAGCTATTGAGGCGAAGGCAGGGCAGGTTCATGAATATTGTGATCCATATTTTATGGTGGACATGTATAGGAATACTTACAGGGAGGTAATCAACCCAATTCCACATGAACCACAACATGTTACACCATTGCATCTCATAAAGATCATAGCATCAAGTGTTCCAGTTCAACCTCGACGCAGTAAGATACCCTCACAGGTTAATACGCGATAAATTATATGTAATCGGTGCAAGAGACCCGATCACAATCGACGAACCTATCAGAACCCCATTAACGGTGACTAGTTGTAGTTAAAGTTATGTTTGTATTGTTATGTCGAGTCGAGATTCAAATGTTTGTAAGGTTTGGAAGGTAGTTTAGATAATGAAGACATGCAGTTCACATGATGAAGGCTTACAGTCCACAGAATGAATTTGAACAGTTCACATAATGAAGACGTGCAGTTCACATGATGAAAAATTACGGTCCACAGAGTGAATTCAAACAGTTCACATAATGAAGACTTACAGTTCACATACTCGAATTTACAGTTAACAGTTTATAAACACGTAATGTTATACTTGTTTAAATCATCAAATTTTTACATATTTATGATAATATAACGGTTTTAAACCATAATTTGATTTCATCAAGCAAGCTACTATGCAGCTCATATCCACATCAAATCTAGTTGGAATAGTAATGAAAAGAAATGATCAAAATATATGAAATGAAGTCGTATGAACTATGTTAAGGAAATAACTACAATGGATGAAGGAAATCATATGTCAAGGAAACAACTATGAAGGATGAAGGAAACTTTAATATAAGTATGAAGGAAATCAAATGTCAAGGAAATAACTATGAAGGATGAAGGAAAACTTTACCTTAAGTGTGAAGGAAATCATATGAACTATGTCAAGGAACAAAGGGGTTATATCTTAATATCTTATGAACTATGCCAAGGAAATCATATGAACTATAATGTCATTTAATTACGTTGGCACTCTTATTTACGTGTCGTCCTTCCAGTGGGGGAAAAAAATAGTTCACAGTGCGAATAAAAATAGTTCACGATTGTCATAATTAACACCATACATACATAGCAGTCACATAACAAAAGGTGACCGTTCAAAAAGCAAAAATCAACAATTTACAGTATCAATAATTCCTCAGTATCTGGCTTATCCTTTAAATAAACCGAATTTTTGTGTCGCAGGTTCCTTAGCGCTATCTGAGCTCTCATGAGGTGAATGTATTCAGCAGGTAACAGGTCATACGTATTCAATAAGAAATGCTCCACCCACATGCAAACAAAAACACCACATGAATGACCATCGTCTTGCTACCGACACCCTCTAACTTCTCACCTTTAATTTATCGACCTGGTAAAACAATTCTATCACTTTTGCAGCTGCTATTGCTAGTTCTGCACCACCATGAATCCACAACGGATTATAATGTCAAATTTCACGACACTTTGTGTCCACTACGAAAAGACTCCAATGAAAGCCTCCCTCATCATGCAACGGGATAAAGACATAACGAGAGGACGATAAATCCTTCGAACACTTTCTTAGCCAAATCTTGTATGTACGAGACATAGTATTGACCCTCTCATCGAAATTGTCCTTATCCTAGGTTATGTTCTTAACTTTGTCCTCCAATAACCTCTTCCCAAGATTACCCTGAAAACACAAGTAGTTCATGAATTACGAAGTCAACAGTTCAAACAAATGCAATATTCAGTTCAAACAAAGTCATCATACAATTCATGACTTACCAAGAGCTTTGTCCGTCAAAAAACACAATCTGTTCCTTCACAAATCATCCATAAGTAACAGTTTATCAAACCACCATTCAATGGCTGGTTTTGCAGTACGTACCACACTTTTCTTCCAGTCAAATCATCCCCATCCTTTGCTGTCAGGATGGATCCAAACGATCTCGCTGAAAACAATTGAAAGAATATTACACATCTATCAAACCAAACTATCAAAATCCTCAGTATACATCGTCATAAAGTTTTGGTTTACCTCATCGTAAATTCAGTGAGAAATTTCTCTAGGAAATTTCTGTCATTCTCCTTAAGTAAATTTCTTCACGAGAACTTCTTTGCTCCGCGAATGAACTTTTAAGCAATCATTGCACTTTTCCCCGTCTTGTCTTTAGGCGATGAGTTCACACTTTGTCTTTCCTCTTCTCCGTTTTGCGGGGGTCATTCGCCCAAACGAGGTTCTTTCTTTCAACTAGCTTGAGTCCGTCTCTTCACAATCTGGACAATTGTTTCCTCTCTCTTTTCAGATTTAATTCCACAGACAATTTCAGCAGCTTTCAACCCTTCAACAACAAAAAAATGACAGTTCATACCACAAACAACACACAGTTCATAACACAAGCAAATGACAGTTCACTAACACAAACAAATGATAGTTCATACCACAAACAACATCATTTTCGTCATCGTAATCACCTTCATCACCTTCATCTTGGCTCAGTTGCAGTTTGATGGCCTCCAATATACCTTGCACAATATCCTATGGATCTTCAACCTTTTTCTCTTCAAGATTTTCCTCTTCAACCATCTCCTCATCCACTTTCTCTTCAACCATCTCCGTATCATTCCCAACATCCAGTTCATAATCTCGTAAACCCACAAAAAATTAAAAAAATCAGTAGAAAATTAATTCACAAATCATGATCTCCTAAACCCACAAAAATTAAAAAAATCAATAGAAAATTAATTCATTATCTCCTAAACCCACAAAAAATTAAAAAAGTCAATAGAAAATTAAAAAAATCATAAATCTTTATGCTGCAGTTCACAAGACATGAGTGTACTGTTCATAAGACATTGTTGTACAGTTCACAAATCATTAAAACCACAGTTCACTCAAAAATAATGCTTACTATTTACATAAACAGAAAAGTTTGTTCACAAACCAAAACTAAAATCTCCTTCATCAACAGGAACCTCAACCTTGTCCACTTCGACCTCTTTTCCTTCATCATCATCCTCAACCTTTTCGTCCTCATAGCCATCAAAATCTTTTTCCTCATATTGATAGCCCTCTTCCTCAACAAAATTAGTCCTCTCAGTCTCAACAAAATCCTTCTCCTCCTCCTTCTCACTCATATCCTTCTCGAGGACATCCTTTTCACTCATTCTCACCTACAAAATAATAGTATCAATCAATCATATAAAAAAAAGACAAAAACAACAACTTAAATTACATTAAGAAAAGGATATCACAGTTATCTTAGTCTTTTTGATCTTCTGGGTCTTCTTAGTATTGATCTTCCGAACCATCAGCTTTCGATGCTCCTCATTGCTTGGCTGGATATCCGCAATTTCATGTGGCCTCACTTGAGAAAGCAATCGGTTGGTCGTCTCCGGTGAAGAAGCAACACTCGTCTCCATCCAACGGTACATCCTAGGGATTCTTACATGATCCGTTGGTTCCGAGATGATGCCTTCCAGAATCTCATATACCCAGACCTAACAAGACAGTTTACATTTGATCAAAATCCAGTGCATAGAAAAATAACCAACAATTTATAAAACAAAAACAAACGGTGCACGAAATTTTTACATGCAATAACAGTTCACAGTTGATCAAAATTCAGTGCACTGGAAGATAAACAATAGTTTATACCATAAAAACAAACGGTTCACATAATATTTACATACCAAAACAGCAAAGGAACATCCCTCGACATAAGGGCTCTTCGGAATCATTCCATCCTCCTCCTGTTTCTTCTCTTTGGTCGCTGCATTTGTAAGTACCAACGCCTTATATTCGTATATGGCTTCAACAAGATATCTATGAACCGCCTTACCCTAAGCATATTCTTCGATCTTTTCCAAATCGTCAACATAATTGAAAACGAAATATGGAGAGTAAAAGGTTATCTTCGAAAATAAAACACAGTTGCAAACAAACAACACGAAAACCCTAGCAAAGTCACTGGCTATATCCTCATCTTCCCCAGCAGCCAACTGAAATAATTTTTAACAGAACTCCATTCTCCTCGCCATCTTGTCCGTCGCATAAAAAAGTCATTCAAAAGTCTTGCTTTTGAGGTTATCCTTTACATTCACATTCACACCAACCATCAGCAAACCAACTATCAACGAAATGTGCTCCACAGTTAGTGGAACAAATGTATTCCGTTCACCCAAATCAATACCCACAGGGTCTAGGGTTATGCGATCTAGAATCGCTTTAAGCCGTGCATAACACATCATAGGCTTCGGCATGTGTAAAAATGAGAAAAGGGAGTCGAGCTTATCTTTGCGCGACATGCATCCAACAGCACACCCCTTAATTCGTCCATCTTCTTACTAAAGTAAGAAATTGCACGCCAAGTTTATAAGAGCGTCGGATTTCAATCCTTCGTTGTCTTCATCATTTTCTTCTCTTCAGCCATCCTTGCGGCTTTCTTCATGGTCTTTGTCATTGTCTTCCCTTCAATCTTCGAGCTTCTTGTCTTCATCGTCTTCGTCTCTTCGGGTTGTTCACTCATCGTCTTCCACCGCTTGCCCGCCGCTTGTCTTCATCGTCTTATTTTTCGTCAACGGAAACTGTGGTTGAATTGGGAAAATTGGGAAATTTAGGAAATTTGGGAAAATTGGGAGAAGTTTGAAATGGTGAATTGCAACGCTTGGATGGAAATCATGGCGGTAGTGGCTCGCCTCGTGGTCCTGAATTGAGTGGGGGAGGAAGCCGGTTGATGAGCGTGTGAGTTGGGAAGGGTTAGGTTAAGGGGGTGGGTTGGGTTAGTTTAGGGGTGTGGTTGGGTTAAAAGGAGGGTAAAGTGGGTATTCTATGTGAATGGGTACCAAACTATAAATCAAATTTTATTTGGGTACCTAAAGGTGCCATTTTTTTTTTTTTTTGGTACTAATGCGTAAGATGAAAATTTGATAGGTATTTGAAAATAATTGCCCCTTTTGTTTAAGTATAAAATGTGAGAAGCTTATTTTATAAATAAAGAGATTGTTTTTATAGTTTTTGGATGTCAAAACGTGATCTTATATTTAGGTGAAACGACTTATCACCGAATCAACTTCACTTTATCCTGTTAAGTTTTTAAATATATGGGTTATATCAGTGACAAACTATTCCCCTTTAAACCTGAGGTCAAAGATTTAATACATAGGGATAACAAAAATAGTGTCTCTATTTGTAAAATAAAGGTAAGCGTTTCAGGGGATTTATATGCGATATGATTCTTTTTTTGAGGAAAAAATAAATATCAAATTTTTTTATTAAGATTATGATGTAATTTTTTAAACATATTTATGATTTATTTTTTATAGACGTTTTGGCCCCCAAATTTGTACCCTAGATCTGCCATTGATCCCCGCAATGCTGCTCATTTTTACATCCATTGTACCGAAGCTTTTACCAAAATCCATGTTGTGAAGTTAACCTGAGAATATTACCTTATTACCGCTACATGAAGACTATGACATAAAAATATTAAGTAAGATTATACACATCTTATCATTTTTAGACTCTATTTTGAACAGGAATAGTTGTATCTGTTAATTGTTTTTCTCGAATTAGATAACGAAAGATTAAAATAAATGGAGTATACAGAAGACAAGAACCAACAAAGCCCCTAAGCACAATCTAATTGTAAACAAATAACAATATACGAAGTTATTTTCGTTATTTATAGACTCAAAAGACAAAAACAAAATATATATAATATTATTCCTGTTTGAGATAATAAAAAAAATTATTTCTCCATGTCATCAATACTTATTCGTCCACATTAAAATAATAGTTAAAAAAACGACGAGGTGCCAACATTTCTTAAAGGAAATGCATTAATCAGTACACTGAATCAAACAAAAGAAGAAATGATATTCCCATCCCCTAAACATAACCTATTGGACACTGAGAATAAATTTAAAATTTAATGAGGTTCAAACTATTATATTGAAAAAATATATATATTAGTTCAAATTTATAAGATATTTATTTCATTCCGAAAAAAAGTATTGTTATTTGATTGATATTTCATCGGATATTTTATATAAGAAAATAAAAAATCTCATAGGTGTTATTTATTCCGATTTTACTATGAATTATCATGATTGGTTTTATCTTTAAAAGAACAGCAAATTGTCCAAAAATCCCCCTTGTCTTTCTCTTACACCCCACTCCCCTAAATGATTCTAATCATACTTCACTCCCCCATTTACAATTTACTTCCCGATGGAAAAAAAAAAAAGGAAAAAGGAAAGATTGTCGGCTTCTACCTTTTCAATCATTAACCCAAAACCCACATTTCCCTACTTCGCACCAAAAATTTCCCTATATCCCGCATCTTTCTTCTTCAATTCCACTCACCAACCTCACTCCTCTTCCTCCTTGAATGCAATATCACTTCAATTCAATCCATTGCCAAACTTGAATGCAAATCCATGAAGCTTTTTGTTGGCGAATTTATTGAGCTTGTGGCATGAAAATGCATTAATCAGTGATGCTAATTCATTTAGTTTGTTGCTCTTTAATCGGTTGAATCCATTTGCATTTGCGTTTTTGTTGAAGATGAGTGAATCAGAGACTCTGATCCCTCTCTTTGAAGAATGTCTTCCATCAATGTCTGCAAATCGATGAGCCTTGTAGATGTATATGAACAACTCATGAACAAATGCCCTCAGCATCCCATTGTTGGTCACGTTGAAGTATGTTGCACCATAACTTCAAGCTCATGTCACACTCACGGATGATGGAAACATGACCAACATATGCTATGTTCACCAATGTGCAAATAAGGGAATTATTGAAATGGTGGCTTTGAAGAAGACAGATTCTCCCCTCACTCCCCTTAAAAGGGTGTCTTCGTCCAGCGTTAATCAAGAAAAAAGGTAAGAAGTAATGAAAAGGAGTTAATTCCTGAGTTGTTTTTGTGTTTGAGTTTGCCTCGGTTGTTTAATAGGATAATCACGGTATAAATAATGTGTATTACTGTATTGACATAAGCATCAAAAGTATAAGTTTAAAATCTCACAATCATATTAGACATGTTGCAGTATAGATTTTTTAAGCAACAGCATATGAGAGTTTAAAAGGAGAAAGAAAGTAAAGATCTGGTATATCGCAGTACATAACAAAGCATATATAGTATAAATAAAATATTTCATATATAAACTTAATAGTATTGCATTATAGATAATGTGTCTAATTATTTAATTTCATTTATTCTTTGCGATTCGCAGGGCTTCACGTGACGGCAGTGAAGTTTTACTTACTGCTCCAAGCAATGAGAATATTTCTATTGACACTTGGCGTGATTGTATTCGAGGAGAATGTTAGATCTTTAGAGATGCCGAGAAGTTTAGGATCACCGTTAGAAACTATGCGATAGGGATAAACCGTGATTTCATCTTCAAGAAAAATGATAGCGAGAACGTAATTGTTGTTTGTTTGTACAAGGCTTGCAAATGGCGTGTGTATGCTTCAAGGTCCAAGTGATTAGGAGAGTTCTCTATACGTCGTTGTAATCTGACACATCATTGTGAGATTGGTTTTTCTAGTAGAGGACATCCCAAAGCAAAGTCCGTGTGGGTTTCAAATATTGTGAAGAGGAAGTTAAGACAGGCTCCTAGCTATAGGCCGGTTGAGATTGTGGCCGATATTCAACAAAATTATAGTGTTCAGCTTCAATATCATCATGCATGGCGTGGTAAAGAAGTTGCATTAGGTGAAATATATGGTAAGGCTAGATGCTCGTATGTTCAGCTTAGATGGTATTTCCATACCTTAAAGGTCACTAATCCAGAAAGCCTAGCGGAGTATGAACTCGAAACAGGTACTTCGTAGTTCAAGCATCTGTTCATTTGTTTTAAAGCATGCTTGATGGGTTTTGTGAGTGGCTCTAGACTTGCTATTTTCTTGGATGGAACATTTCTAGAAAGTAGGTATTGAGGCTGTCTCTTGAGTGCTACAGCTAAAGATACAGATGGTGGGACATTTCCGATAGCCTTTGGTGTCGTTCGTGCCGAAAACAATGAGAATTGGGAATGGTTCTGCATGCAACTAGTGAATGCACTGTCCCTTTTCAATGGTGGAGATTGGCTACGATCTATTTTCTTCTCTGATCGTCATAGTGGACTTCTCTGAGCCATTCCATTATGCTTTTTTGATGCTCATCATTCGTATTGTCTTCGTCACCTTGTTGACAACTTCAAGAAAAAGGTTGAATTTCTATCTTATTTCATACAGATCTTTGTAGTTGATGACTTTGGAGATATGATTCTTGATCGGTTTGTATTCATTATAGGTACTCACAAAGTATCCGCACTTGCACAAGAAACATTGATACACTGTTTTCAAGAATGGTGCATATGCAATGACGATGGATGAATTTAAGATAAACATGGACAAGATTTTATCTGAATTGCCGAATGCTCAAGAGTTCATTGTTGACTCAAATCCAGAGTGCTGGTCAAATGCTTTGTTCCGTGGTTATCATTGAGGTATAATGACTAGCAATTTGGCCAAAAGCTTCAATAACTGGATTCAAGATGCTCGTCACCTACCAATAACAACAATGGTAGATAAGATTCGTGTACAAATCATGAAGCTCATGCACGAAAGATGAGAAAGGAGTCTAGATGACCACCTGGTGTTGTGCCCAGCACAACAAAAGAAATTGGTTGAAGCATATAAAGGGTGTCGTGAACTGAGCCTTGTTTGTGCTAGTCGTACAACATTTGAGGTGGTTGATCAAGAAAAAGTACATGGCGTAGACTTGATGGCTAAGAGTTACAGTTGCAGAGCATGGCAGGTTAATGGAATCCCTAATAAACATGCATGTGCATGTATTGAGGCGCACGGTGAAGCTTTGCATAGCTATTACGATAGCTACTTCATTATCCAGAGTTACTGGGATACTTACAAGGAGATCATGAATCCATGCCTAACCAACCACTGACATATGAATTCTAACCCAACCTTAACGAAGTTCCAATAATCCCTTCAAATGTTCATAAATTGTCCGGACATCGCAGGACAAGAAGAATTCTGTCACAGCTCATGTTGCATCCAGTGAAATGTACACGGTGTAAAAGAAGTGGTCATAACAGAAGAACATGTCAGAATTGTATTAGAGAATAACCTCTTGTTGTATTGCACTGTTGTGTGACAATGTAGTTTAATGAGAGGATTTTTAATCTAGCGAATGTATCATCGTACTGTATTGACCATGCACTATTAGAGAATAACCTCTTGTTGTATTGCACTGTTGTGTGACAATGTATTTTAATGGGAGGATTTTTAATCTAGTGAATGTATCGTCGTACTGTATTGTGGTATTCTCTTCTGTGAATGTATCATCTAAAACCCATACTATGGTACAATATTATAGCTAAATGTAGTATAAAGGCATGCTTTTATAGCTTATGGTGCTCGTAATACACATCATTCCCAAAAAACCCTAATTGTATGCAATTTCCCTCATTTCATCTCTAATTCGATTTCCCATCTCTAACGACAACACCAACTTGGCTCTCTTCAACTGCATGTTAATCAACCTTGAATGTGGCCACATGTTTTTCGAAAAACATTCGGCCCACATACAAACAAATACACCACAATCAACTCCAGTGTCATCTTGTTGTCGACAATCTTTAACTTTGTGCACTTCATTTGAGGGGAATCAATATCGTATATAACATTGAAGTAGTCCACAATAAACTTTCCATGGACAAGCCAAAATCCAAAAACAATGCAACATCAGCTTCAATATAAGAAACAAAACCAGAACTGGAAGTACTAATTGTTTCAACGCTCACCACTGCTTGACCCAAAGAATTATGAAAATTTCTTGGCCACAATGAATTGTAATGCTTGATTGACCTTCTAGTCACATCCACGACTAATAAAGACCAATGCCACCTTGCCTCATCAATTAGTTGGAAAAACACATATCGAGACTTAAAGAAAGTGTACTTGTCTACATGATTAACCCATAATTTGTAGGTCCGGTTCAGCGATGAGTTCCACTGTAGTAGGTTTGCTCTCTTCGGTGCATTTTTCCTGTTTTGGACTTGTTTTGCTATATATCCCTGCTCAATGACCTATGAAACAATTAGTAAGAGAAAAAGAAATGTCATCACAGTTAGTAAACCCAAAATTGATGGCACATACCATCACTTTGGTTCGCCAAAAACTACATCCGTTTCCTTCACACACCATGCGTAAAAAAAATTGATGATGCTTCCCTTCAATGCACGGTTGTCCAACAGCAACAACAGCTCTTCGTTGGACACTTATCCTTCATCCAGGTGATGCCAAAGTACAGCGCCATTGCATGCACACAACGATTGGAGTATTACATTTCGTCAATACACACACAAAACAACTTCAATGTAATAATACATTCTCAAACAGGAGATTATTTACCTCTTATCAACATCGTTGACAACACGTAGCAACAACCTCTTCTCGCTTTCTTCTTTGAGCAAAAATTCACCAGAAAATAGCTCTTCCCTGTTTCTCCTCTTGTCTTGTTTGCTTGCGACTGCATGCTTTGTTCGATTCTTCCCTTCTTCACCCTCCTCCTCAACCATATCCTCATCCTCTTTCTCCGCCTCAACCTCCTCTTTCTCAGCCTCAATCTCACCTTCTCCTACCCACTCCATTTTCTCTAATGAACTTTCGTCGTCTACCTGAAGCATCCTCAAGATTTCCTTAATCAGGGAATTTGCTTCCAACCCTTCGCTCTCCTTATTCTTCTCCTTCTCCTTCCCCTTCCCCTTTCCTTTCCCTTCATATTATCCTCCATCACACTATACTCCTTCATATTTTTCTCCTTCAGATTGTCCTCCGTCACATTAATCTCTTTCATATTCTTCTTTTCCTCCTCATTGACATCCTTTTCTCTCCTCTCTTTTTTTCCTTCTCCTTCAAATAATTTTTGGCTTTGGTCCCCTGTTGAAATCTCTCTCCAACAAATCTAAACACCTAACAAGTCTAGTTTCTTGTATGCGATAAGTAAATAATGGATATAAAATTGAGTATAACAAACTAAACCTGAAGGAAAATGAATTGTCTTTTGAATAGACTTTATAATTGAATTGCAGTATAGGATATCATTTTACAGTATATGTAGATAAACTTGAAACAAACAGAATCAATAAAAATGAATATGAGTATATATTTTAAGTACAAAAAATTAAAACAGAGAAACATACCAGAACATGCTCTTCGGGAACATCTATTCCCAACAACAGTGCTTTCTCGTCACCTGAAGCAACGAATTCCTGGATTGGATCACCAACTACTTCACCAAGTAGCTTGTTTGTGGCCTCAGAATTTGAAAGGGCCTTTTTGTCTTCCCATCGAAACATTCTAGGCAACCTCATAATCTTGTCGGCTTCAATATTGTACCATCAAGGTGCTCGTATGCCCTAACCTAGCATATAAAAAACAACAGATACAAAGAGTCCCCAAAACAGGTGTTCGTACAAAAAATAGACATTCAACTGAAACTTTACAATGAAAGCATCAGTGGTAGCATACCAAAAGAGCAAATACACATCCCTCCAAGTATGCCGACATCACAGGACCTCCTTCCTGTTTTCTTCCTCTCTTCGGAGCCTTTGTCTCCATTTGTTTAAACTTCAAAATTGATGCCATCAAATGGTCATACACAGCCGAGCCCCAAGCATATTCCCAAAGATGATCCACGTCATCGACATAGGCAAAGATAGAACTATGTGTGTACGGACTCGGTTTGGGAAACAATATACAATTGCAAACTTACGACATAAATAACCGAACAAAATCATGCGCTTTCTCTTCATCATTGCTGCTAGCTAACAAAATTAACTTATCCCATAACAACTTTCACTCGAAATTCTTCTCCGAATCATTAAACAACCTATAAAATGTAGAACTCTCACAAGATCCCTTCAAATTAACCTTCACTTTGTACTCTCTCAATCCGAAAATCACAGAAATATGGGACTTTTTCATTTCGATAAAGGTATCATCCACACCTATCATCATTCCAGGGGGATTTAGTCTAAACCTAGAAAGTATCA
The DNA here is from genome assembly GCA_035668315.1 of Drosera spatulata. Taxonomy (NCBI): domain Eukaryota; kingdom Viridiplantae; phylum Streptophyta; class Magnoliopsida; order Caryophyllales; family Droseraceae; genus Drosera; species Drosera spatulata. Next base: position 20,790 of record JAOVYX010004304.1, read on the forward strand.
CCTTCAACCTAGGTGTATCAATCCTCAAGTTTGGTGTAAATAGGAAATGAGCGAGAGGGGTTGCTTTCACCTTACTGCAACACAAATCGGAAATAACAACACTTAACTCCGTCACGTCCATGGAACAAAGCAATGGAGCACCTACACTGCAAATCCGGTGGTCTCCTTCTCGCATCCGATGTGGACACGCCATGCATATCTTGGACTTCCTCTAATGTCCCTAATTTCTGTACAGAAATTAGGGTTTCACTTGCAACATCCATAGGCGAGGCCTCTGTTGTCGGATTCTTCTTTATATGTACGCTTCGTTTCAACTTTTGGTGTGTCTGTTCATCACGAGGAGCTTCAATTGCTTTTACCTCGACGCTTTTTCCTCGTCTCGTCATTATACTTTGAGTGGCTATAAGTGAAGATGTGGTTAATCTTGGTGCTTTGAGTGGATGGTGAAGTTCAAACACGAAGGACGACGAAGAGGAGGACGATGATAAGGGCGATGGTGAGGACGGTTGATCTTCGTCGTTGGAGATGGAGAGATGAAAACGTGGTAACAGAGTGAGGTGGTAAGGGATTTGAGGTCGGTGCTCACTGGAGGGGAACTGAATCATTTAGGGTTTGGGTTTCATTGAGTAAAATGTTACTTGATTTTGAAATGGGGAGTGAATTGTTATAAATACTCGATAAGGGGATGCAGTATAAGTTTAAACTAAATGGGGAATTTTTAATTAAGTCCCTCTCAAAAGAATGCCCACAATATTACTTCGGTCAGGCTGCTCTATATCTGATCTTAAAAAACTATTTAAATAACTTATTCAATGGATAAAAAAATGACTGAATCTAAATATATCTGACCCCAAAAAACTATTTTGATTGCTTATTCACTTGGTAAAAAAATTAAATCTTGACCAAAAAAAAAAAATCCATAAATATTGAACCAAGCAACAACCTCAACCACTTTTGTTTAGTATATAGTTGATGTATTTGCATTATTTTTTTTGGTTCTCATATATTACTATATTGATGGACGGATACAGCATTTTTTTTATTGTATTTTTCTTTATCTTTGACTTCAAAATAATAATCAATATAGAGGAACAATGTAAACCATATAGGTAAATCATAATACACAAATCATGTAATAAAAAAAAAATATTAGTATGAATAAGAAAACTATTTTAATATAAAAGGGTGTAGATAACTATGTTGGTACATGATGAATACTATTTTCATCCCTTACAACACACGTGTTATCATTCTAGTTGTATATAATTACATCAAAATAAATTAATATTGTTTTGTATTATATTTGTCGTATAAAAATTATAATATTTCACAACATCATTATTCAACATGTATTTTGAAGAGTTTTGTTTTGTTATCTCATAACATTAAATTGTTCCGTTACCAACGTTGTATGAAATAATACAACTCATATTAAGTATAATATTTCATGAAAAAATTATAAAGAAATAATATCTGATCGAATCACCGTATTAGATCAAATTTGCCTCTCCGAATCCACTATTTAAACGATTGTTATCTTTATGCGACAGAGATAGCGGTTGTTTTCGTCACAGCTTAACAAATCCATTAAGATTTGTTTGTAAATTAAAAATAGGAGGAAAGGAAATGAGATGAAAAAGTGTTGTGGTGGGGATATTTTGATTTTGTGATGTTTGTAAGATTTTTAAGGACATGAGGAGAAGTATTTGAGAGAAAAGTAAAATAAAAAAATTACCCAAATATACAGTTTTGGAAAATTAATTCCAAAAACCTCCATGCGGGATTTTGATTCTGAAAACATACAATTTTTAAAATTTCTCAAAAACTTATTCAAACTTCCTCGTAGCCAGTTTCACAGACGTTTCCACTGTGCGATTGTAATCTCTTTCCATCAACGAATTCTCTGTATTTCGCATCAGATCAGTGTATTTCACATCAGCGAAATCAATCGAAAGAGTTTCGGTTTGGATTGATAGTAGATCTAAATCCGGTGATGGATAACAAATTGATTGTCATATGCAGGTTTTGGTTTGGTTTCCTGTTCTGTTGTATGTGATCTAGATGGGGGTTTTGAACAATTTGTTCTAAAGATACAAGATCGGTTTTAGATTGATGGAAACATTGAATTGTATTTGTTTTATTCGATGCCGAATCATGATCGTTGTATGATGAGAGATCAAGAGGATTTCGTAACAATATTTGAGGTGTTGAGTTACTTTGCTTTGGTTTCTGTTAATGTTATTGTTGGATGTAGAAGCAATCAAATGCGTTCTGGATTATGCAATCAATTTTCGGATTATGCAAGCCAAACAGAGTGCCGGTTGTGTGGGATAGAGCGCCAATTATGTAGGACAAAGCGCCATGTATTGGAAACAGAGCGCCTTGATAAAACTTCCTTTTTGGACTCATGTTCCTTGGTTTGTGATGTTTTTGTTGAACAAGATAGTTATGTTCATGATTTTTATGAAAGTGTTGTGCCTGATTCATTGCTTGTTTTGGAAGGGGGTCCTTCCACCAATATGCAACCATCTCTATGCTCATCACATTGGTCTGGTTTTATTCATTATGTTGGATAAGCTTTTCCTAGTGTTGTTGAACAGTTTAGGAAATCTCTTGAGTTATACGGGACTGAGGTCAGATTTAAATATACCTTGAAGAGGAATGAGAAGGAGAGGGTTTATAGAGGATGACTGTGAATGGTTTGTTATAGCTTCCTTGTGTCCTTATAATAAATTCTATTATATCAGAAAGATAAACAACACTCATACATATGGACAACTTTTTTTCCCCGATCCATCTGTAAAGGGTATTAAGTCCAAATGGTTTGCACAGGCTGTTTCTGACATCGTACATCATGATCCACATGTTGATAGCAACCAGGTCTGCAATTATTTTCAATCGAATTATGGTCAGGATTTATCATATAAGAAATCGTGCAATGCGCTTCAAAAGGCGAAGATGATAGTTGGTGGAGATTGCACTGAGTTCTTTACGAAATCAAAAGCCGTATGTTGAAGCTCTGCTGGTTCCGGGAAGTCGGATTACCTTGGAGTTGGCTGATGGTTCTGAATGTTTTTCGAGGCTCTTTGTTGCATTCCATGCTTCCACTATAGGATTCAATCATTCTAGGTCGTTGCTTTTCCTTGATGGCACATTCTTAAAGGACGATTTCAACGGAGTCATATTAGCAGCAATAGGGAAGGTTGCTAATAGGGGTATGCATTTTAATACGTCTTTTTATTTTGTTATACAAGGGGAACTCTTTTTTTTTTTTTTTTTTGAAATATAGTTCGGCCGCTCTGTTTGTTCTATGCAATTCAGCCGCTCTGTTTTTATTTGTTATCTGGATTGACTTTTTTATTCTATTATTTCTTTCACATGACTTTTTCCTTTGAGTTTTGCAATTGTTGATAAGGAGACATATGGTAGTTGGCATTGGTTTCTTATGGAGCTAAGTAATAGCATTGTCTGTGATAGTAATTTGGGACTTTTGCAAGCATTTTCAGAATTTTTCCCTTATCATCCACTCTGTTATTGTCTACGATACCTCAAAGATAATATGAAAGTAAGATACCGAGGAACTAATATGCCAGCGTCTTACAAGGATTATATTGCTGGCCTCTTTGACCAGCGTGTGAAAGCACCAACCATCACTGATTTTTATCCTTCACTTGCTAAATGTCAGAAGAAAGGAGGAAAGTTGGCATTGGAGTTCTTGGATTCTTTGATGCCTTATGATAGGTGGGTGATAAGTTATCTGTTGGTTGTCGATATGGGGAGTTCACGACTAATGATGCGGTGTCTTTTATCGCTTGGTTTTTGGGGGCAAAGGAGCTTTCTATCACTCAAATGGTGGATCATATTCACATCAAATTAATGGAGTAGTTTCACAATCATCGAAAAGAAGCGGATGAATGGAATGGCTTGTTATGCCCTAGGATTTCAGACAGCTTGAATGAATTATTCAAGAACTCTCGTACTTTCTCAATGAATAAATCTTCAGAGATGATTTTTGAGATTATTGCGAACCCAACAGCTTCGATAAATATCAGAGAAAGGACTTGCTCGTGTCGAATGTGGCAGGCCAATGGTTTTCCATGCCTTCATGCAGCATCTGTTATTGGAAAGTATTCTTTGCCATTAAAAGACTTGATTGATCCTTATTTTTTGAGGGAAAATTACCGGAGAAACTATGAGTTACTCATATATCCTATTCCGTCTTCTTTAGTCGATCAAATCACAACTGTAACTATTGAAAACCATCACACTGTTTGCAACTGATAGCCCTCTATCAAAGTTGATAACATCTTTGCTCTGAGCATCCGGATTTCTTTTAGTGTTGTGGACTTCGGTATTTCTTCCCCGTTTGACATCAATTCGATCTAATGGCAAACGTGGACACCACAGTCAACGTTTGTTGTAAAGGCGCATTTTTGTTAATAATCACTTTAGGTTTATCACTTGCTTGGGTTGCAACGTCATTCTGTTGCAAGTAGCTATGCACATAATCCACTTACATCATGTTGAAAATATTGTTAACATCTTTCTTATTTAAAGAATAAAAAAACAAATAGTTTGATGTATCTCTTCTTACTAGCATTTGAGCATCTCTCGCATATGGCGTTTTTGTTGCTTTTGAATTGTGATGAACCCAAGTATTATTCTTACTATCAAACGCGAACAGAGTCCAATGAAAAGTAGTTGAACCCTTTGGCGATCCTCCAGTTGAGTTCATCGGGAACAAGTGCCAACGCTCATTACAAAAAAAAGCAATTTAGCTACGGAAATTTTCCGTTGTAAAAACAAAAAAAATCCATCGCTACATATGATAAGCGGCAGATTTGCGACGGATTCAATTCGTCGCTAAAAACATTATCGCTAATGCAAAATTTAGCGACGGATCCGTCGCTAATACAAAAAATTTACGACTGATTGACTTTTCCGTCATAAATATTTGTGTTTTTTAATATTAGAAATATTAGCGACGGATATCCATCGCCAAATTTTTTTTTTTGTAAAACATTATCGACGAAAATCCGTCGCTAAAAATAAATTGTTTTTTTTTAAACTTAGTTACAGAATTCCTTCGCTAATTGTTTTGTTAAATTTAGCGACGAACTTCCGTCACTAAATTAAAATATTTTTTTAAAAGAAATAGCGACGGAAATTTCGTCGCTAAATTAAAATGTTTGTCTTGTTAGAAATAGCGATAGATTTTCGTCGCTAAATCCGTTTAATTTTTTTTAAAAAAAAAAGTATATCAAAATTCAACAAACGAAAACAAATACAAGTATCTCTAGCATCCATCAAACCAAAACAAAAGCAACATAAACGAAATTGAACTAAAATCTCGAGTTATACAGAAATAAAATGTTTACAACAACCTAATCGTCATCAATGGCGAGTTAGTCGAACATCACGTTGCTCTGGAGGGTAGGAGTCGTTGTCCGGAGGTGGTTGAAAAGAAGAAAAAGCTCTACTAGCCTCGTTTTGACATGTAGAAGGATCCTCACCTATCTTCATGAACAGGAAGGCCATCTGCTGCTCCATCCTGGCCTGGCTCTGTCGGAGGGTGAAGACTTCTTCCTTGAGCTGATAATAATCCTCCGGAATCCCCCTGGCTCTTCATGAACAGGTCCTGGATGAAGAGCTGAGCATGGACTTGAGGTACAATTGGCTCAGAGTTGAGCCAATGCCATACACCCTTCTCTTGTTAGTCCGAGAAACCTCCGAGAAAGTTCGATCAGTGACAGCCAGAAACCGCTGCTGCGCAACCTAAGGATCAGAAGACTCATCCACCTGCGACTCAGGCCGCTGACTCAGAAGCTCAAAATATGAATCCTACATTAGATATTGTCAATGTATTAGTCATACAAAAATACTACTAATATAATTAAAAAATAAGGAACAAAAGCTAAATTACCCAAAGCTGTGTCGTCGGCTCGTCAACTAACGGAGTGTCCGCTATAGACTTTCGGGCCTTAATGGTCTCTACCATGCCCGGGGCATCAGACTTCTTATGAGTCTGAATGAATATCTCAGAGCCCAAGACCTTTATCTTCAAAGCGTTCTCAAAAAAAAAAAAATGGTGTTTTTTACTTATTATTAGGGTTTAGGATTTACAAATATTATGAGTATTATGAAAATTTTTTACTTACTGTAAATAACATGTATAAACAAAAAATGTAGTCAATGGAACAAAATTAAAAATTAAAAACTTACCATTCTCTTTCCGATGGCGATAGATGGCACAATGCCCTGAGTGTGTGTCGCGTCCCCCTTTTCTCGATTTTGAATGGCGATGGTAGATTTGTAATGAATTCCTCACTCGTGCACTGCGTCTCCAACAATTGCATCTGAAGCTCGTATGGCAACCACTCGACGCTCTCAAATCTACCCTCAATGAGAGCAACTCAAACCTTGTAGAAGATATCTCGGAAACGTCGTTTCAGCGTTTTCTCCCAAGCTGCCCGTTCCTCCCTCTCAAGGGAAGGATCCCAAGTGTATTGAGCCTGAAAAAACGACATTATGAAGTTAGAGATATCGAAATAAGATTAGAGATAAGTGAAAATGGTGTTTCGTATTCATACCAAGAACCAACCAAACATACGATCTCGGGCCTGGAGTAGAATCTGTGAATAGGCAGTCCACAGTTCCTCATAAAAGGCGGTGAATAAAGAAGTGACTATCCTCACGGCATCACTGTGATGAAACCTACAAAATAGATTTAGCGAGTACATGTAAGCAAAAACAATACGTCGATATTAATGATGCATAAATGTAATGTACATATGTATATATAAGAATTAAAAATGATGTGAATGAAAACAATTTTACCAGTGAGTATCTGGATGTAATGGAGAACTAGGATCGACGTCTGGAAGTCTAGATCTACCAGCACAAGAGGACGAAGGCGGCTCTGATGTAGATGCACCAGGAGAGGGTTCATCTGGAGTCAACATCGGGGCTAACTGATCAGAATCATGCCAAACATCGGCCACAATATCGAAGTGATCAGGCTCAATCTCTGCGACCGTCGCTGGAACAGTCGATGGCATAGCACTCTCGAAGCTCCTAGAGATGCTCATGTCAGAAAGACGATCCCGCGAAGCACTGCCGTGCCCGCTGGATCGTCCGCGGGAAGCATTACGTCATCGTCTCCAATCCGTAAGATTACAAATGCGTGAAAGGTAAAAAAATCCGTGAGCTTAAAATTTTTCCCTATTGGTATGATTACAAATGCTACAAAAATAAATTCATCACTTTTTTTTACAATCGAAATGATTAATTATGCTACAAAAAGGAATTCACTAGTGAGGGATATTAAACCAATTCTAGTTCATTATATATTAATTAGATGTTCACAAACCTTCATTCCTCGTCATCGTCATCATCAGACTTTTCAGAGTCCTCTTCATCTTCATCCTCTATGTCTTCTGTTGTGTCTTCCTCGTCTTCCTCTTCCTCTTCCTCTTCCTCTTCCTCTTCTGATTGGGCACACATCCTTCAACAACTTGCAAATTTCGTCAACTGCTTTATGAGAAAGGTTATACTCGTATTTCAAAGTCAAAAGCCGTGAAGCACCGGCTAACAAAGATATGCTAGCCCCATCATACAAAGGAGACTGAGAGGCATCCACCATTTAAAATAATTTCTGGATTCAGGTGGCGAACCATCATCCTACAGTCTTTCCTCTGTAGCATAAGTTTCTTTATAATATTCAACCGGGAATACATCAACCAACACATCCTCATAATTGTGAGGATGTTGGAGCACATTTGATGGTCCTCCTACTTCTTGTTGGAACACATTAAACGGTCCATTGACTTCTACATAACGATTTTGTCCCCATGCTTCCCCATGATAAATCCAAAAAAAATAATTCTTGCAATTCTCAAAGTATCAACTGTTTGAAATCTGCAATTCTTGCAATTCTTACAAGAACATCTCAAACGTCTTGAAAAACGACCTTCGTCGTGTTGAAGAGCAACGTTAACAAATTCGTCAACACCCTCGACAAAACGATTGCTCAAGTGACGACCGTCTAGTCGCTCATACATCCATGATCGATACAACTGCATATCGATTGAACTTCTACATTCAAACAATAAATACAAGTCAAATTATATTAGGGAAGGGTTCAAGGAAGGGTTCAATCTTTGTGTATTTTAGCAGGTAATACTTTGATATTAGTTTACCAACAAAAAATAGATGTGAATTAATTCTTCGATATCATAGGGGGTTGTCAGTGACTATTATCAACCAACTCACTCAACAAGTTCACTCCAAATCAACCACCACCAAATCATATATTTATAATTCTGAACCTTAACATTTTCGCATGTCGTAACAACATAAAGTCATGCACACACATTACATACACAACGTAGCACTAAACACACACGCACAAGAGATAGCCGCGATCTCCTTGCATACACACCTATATACATAGCCTAACCCTAACACACTCACATAATGCACTTCTCAAATCCATGACACCCACACATCCATACTAACACTAATAACACATACATATGCTCTAATCCTTATCCAACACTCACATACACTGTCCTAAGCACCAACGCGCACACACAACTTAAACGCATACCAACACTTACACTGTCCTACACTCACTATACACATACACATAACACTGCACGACTCGCACACCAGCATCAATACACTAAGCTCACACACATACACACACACTTGCAACGCATACCCTGCACGCACCACACCAGCACCAAGGATCCACACCAAATCTACAACCATCCAAATCAACCACCATCAAAGCCACATCAAATCAATCAACAACATCAATACACTAGGGTTTAGAAATTATACATTGGAGAGGGGCGACAGGCAGCGGGCGACGACGGGCCGCAGCCGGCCGGCAGTGGGCTTGGTGAAGGGGCGGCAGCGGGCTTGGCGGGGCGACAGAGAGCAACAACAACAGAGGGAGCAACGGCGAAGGGAGCAGCGGCGGCGAGGAGCAGCGACGGGGCAGGGCAACGGCAGGCAGCGGAAGGGAGCAGCGGCAGGGCGGTAACTCGAATTTGCGGTAATTGAATTCGAGCCTTGATCTGGAAATATATAGATCCAATTTTGGCCACGGAAATCCGTCGCAAATATCAACATAACTTTTTTCATAAATTTAGATACAGAATCTTCGCTAAACTTAACAAAGATTTTGAGTTTTTTTATTTGTGACGAATCCCATCACTAAACATGTGAAAATATTAATTTAGGTACGGAATTCCGTTACTAAACTTATTTTAAGTCTTTTGAATTATGTTTATTTTCTGAAATTGCAATTAGTGACGGATATCTGTCCCAATATTAAAATTTTCTCAAGTTTTGCTACGGCATCCGTCGCTAAATGCAATGAAATAAAAGTTTTTAAGTTTAATTTTCTTTTTAAACGGGTTATAACAATTGATAGGTCCACCATGAACATTGAAATATGACATCTTATATGTTTTTAGTTTTGATACGTAATCTTGCATAAATTTTAAAGAGTTCCTAATTTTATATGGTGTACTTGATTATAATTTTGTGAAAAACAACATAGAAATATAAATAACAAAAAAAAAATTATAATTTATCTTCTCTTAGTACACTCTATAAGTGTAAGGATTTCAAATTACAAATTGGGACTTTAAGAATTAAACTTTGTATGAACATAAATTCGAAAATACAATTGCTTTTTGCAACATGAATGTTACATAAGCAGTGATCGTTGTATTGGACAGTTCACCGTTTTATGCAATATGACTGATGTCGTCACAATCAACGTACGCATCACCTCTGAACCCGTCGTTTGTTATACAAATCATGTCACTGGCATGAAATTAGTTAGTTTAATATCTATTTTAAAAAATAAAAAATAGATAACAGGCGCTCTGTTTTCATTAAAAAAAAGCGCTCTGTTATTTTTCAAAACTAGCGCTCTGTTTTGGAAAAAATATGATGTAAATGCAAAGTAAATTATTTAATATGCAAAAATAAGGGAAATAAATGAAATTCAGAGCAAGATTATACATAATTCAAATGCTTACGTAGACTTGGAGGGTTGGTCCTTCATCGTTGCCCTTTTTTTCCTTACTTCATCCGTCAGGTAGCTCTCCACATCCCCTGTAGTCTTGTTCGCTTTGATTCATTATATTCAAAGTTGCTCATCCTTTTCTTTGATCTCGGGCCCTTGTCTTTGATGCGCTTGATCATCGACGTTAGTGTACGTTCGGTTTTTTCTTTTTCTTCTCTTCCTCGGCTTGGCCTTGTTGTTCATCATCACCACTGATTTCATAATGATCCTTCTGTTCTTGTTCTTTTGTTCTTAATGTTCTTTACGTGCTCTCGAACAACTGCTTGTATTCTGCAGTAATGTTCCTTTCCTTTTTCAGTTCTTTCAGTAGCTTTATTTTTTCATCCTCTTTTACAAAGACGATCCCATTTAACCTCTCTTGTTCCGTTGTGGCTTTCATTATCAACTCTCCAGTTCTTTAGTTCTTGGTGAAGCAGTTGCTTCACCTCGGCTTCCTTTGACATCAGCCATTTCAACTTTTCATTCCCTTCAATCAATCCTGCAATTTTTTTCTCCAGTTCTAAAACATCTTTTGCTGCACTAGCTGGATCTTTTCCTTGCATTCCCTCCTAGCTCATCTTTGTAAGACGTATAGCTTCAAGTTTAGATCTTGTTGAGGTCAAATCACCGTCCAAGGTATTGGCCTAATCGAATCAAAAACCGTTTTTAAGAAACTTTGAAAAAACCACAGAAATCGTTGCAAAACAACAAAGAGTCTATTAAAAAGCACAAAGCGTCTTAAGAAGCAGTGTAAACAAAGCGCCTATTATAAAACACAGAGCGCCTTAAAAAAAATGTAAACAGAGCCCCTATTAAAAAATACAGAGCGCCTTAAGAAAAACAGTGTGTTCTACTTACCTTTTCCAATGCCTTTGACAATTCCAACATTGTTTTGTCAACGTTTGCTTCCAATGCCTTGATCAGACATTTATAAAAATTATTTGTACTTTAGTTCTGAATTCAAAAGACATTCATTTAAAAACAGAGCGACAGTTCTCAAGTTCTTTTTACTACATTACCTTTTCTTCAACCACTTTAAGTTCATCACATTTCTCTTTGCATGTTCCTTCGAAGAGTAACACCTGAATAATTCAAGACCTTTTAATTTTTGGAATGACTATACTCTTTTATTATACATAGAGTGCCATAACAAATATCCAGAGCCCCTAGTAATAATACCCAAAAAATCATATCTTTGCTCCTTCCAAAGTTAGCGCATCCTCTGCATCCTTGCGCTGCTCTTTCTCCAATTCAAAATTTTTGCTTGTTTTCTCAAGTTCTTTTATAAAGTTTAAAAATATTTTCTTTAAAAACAGGCATTTAAAAATTTTTCCAAACCGATAATAATCTCAGTATGAGTTTAGTTGTTACCAATTCACCCAACAACGAAACTTCCTTCTTTTCTTCCTCCAACCTCTTTGTCTGAGTGGGGTTTTATGCCGTTTCCTCTGTTAGTTCTTTCTGTAGCAATTCCATTCTCCCTGGCTTGATGTGTTTTATCAACACATCATCAGAGGTAGCTTCTTCATCTTTTTCCTGTATTTCTTCGTCGCTCTCTCTTGCCTCAGTTGAGTGTGAATGGCCGCTTCTTGCCCTGAACCCAAAATCAGTCGCATTGGGCCCTTGTCTTGGTGTTCCATTGTGAGAATCATCATCATCCACTTCATCATCTTCTTGCAGCATGCCATACAAAGTCTTTTCCATTTCAGTAGAATGACTCGGTCAAAAATTATCTAAAAAAAATTCCAGACCATATTGTGTAATGGTATTGTTCTAGACCTTTATGATAAATGAAAACATTTTATTTACCTTTTTTGCATCAATTTTATCCAAGGAGGCATGTATGTCTTTTAGTAAATCTCTAAGATTCCACCAGACACATCTTGGTGAGCTACAACCTTCATAAACATGTGATGATGGTTGCATGGCTTCAGTCCTTTCTAGAAACCACTACTAACAATTAAAACAATTAACAATCATTATTTAAATGATTATATGTCAAAATACAAAACTGAGCGTCTATTTAAAACACAGAGTGACAGAGCACCAGAGCGATAAAGCACTAGAGCCGCAGAGCCCCTGTGTTTTAAATAAAGAGCGCTAGAGCGTCTGTATTTGAAATACAAAGCGTCTATTTAAAAAGTCCTTTTCAGATACCAGTACCCACAATTAAAACAATTAACAATTATTATTTAATTAATTATAAGTTAATCAACAATAAAATACAGAACGTCTATTTGAAACACAAAGCTTCACAAAGAATGACTGAAAAAAAAAGAGTTTATATCGTGAGAATGACTTACTGGGATTAGCATTGCACATCCTATCATTTTTTCTGGATTGGAGCATTTACCATCCAATGATCCAATCAGGTTTTGGAAAAAATGTGACGTCCACTTGTAATCACGTATTTTTTCAATGTCAGCCACAAAATTACAGTAACTCCAGTTTAATGAAGTCTTGGACGTGCTCACGAATAGTGTGTTCAACATGTAAAGCACCAGGACTCATGTTGTATCCTCGTAATCTGACACTTTTGTTTTACGTGAAACTTCAATCAATGCATCTTTGATTTCCTTGTTGTTAATTCCCTTTGTGCTTTACTTCCCGTTTTTCAGTCCTTGAAATGCCTGTCCAAGAATTCAGAGTCATCAATCATTTCCATCAACCCGTCCTGATCCATGTCGATATTGTCATCAACTATTACAAAAATCAGTTTCATGTCCATTTCCTCGATAGTGAATGTATGATCGCTTAAGGTGAAGGATCTTTGCATTCTGTTGTAACCTGCCACAAGTTGTTGTATGTAAAGATCACTTTTCCTTGAATTTGCAAACGTCACCCTTTCTTCGAGAACTGCCTTTATCAGATTCCAAAAGGGATCTTTAGGAAATACAATCTGTGTTGATCAGTTACTATAATCCCCTCTTTCGGACATGTGAGAACTTTCATCAACGTGCCTAAATTACTCCTGTCTTGTGTTGCCATTTCTTCCTGTTCCATATTTGATAATAATGTCAAGTTTATAAACAGTGTGCATCTATAATTTTTGAATAGTAAAAAAACAAAGCGCCTATCTATTTTTAAAGTGAGCGCCTTTTCAAATTTCAGAGCGCATTTGAAATTACAGAGCCCCTGAATAAAAATAAAAAGGCGCTCTATTTTTTTTAAACAGGCACTTTGTTTTTTTTTTAAACAGACACACTGTTTAAAAATGCACAGAGCGCCTGTTTAAAAATAAAAAATAGAGCACCTTGTTAAAAAAACAAAGCGCCTTTTCATTTTTTTACAGAGCGTCTATTTAATTTTTAACAGAGCGTTTGTTTAAATGGTGTGAATTTATGTTTCAAGGCCTAATGGTAAGCTATCTATCAAAAAACAGAGCGCCTTTTTATTTTTTAACAGAGCACCTGTTTAATTTTTAACAAAGCGTTTGTTTAAACGGTGCGAATTTATGTTTCAAACCCTAACAAATAATAATATATCACAACAATACATAGATTGGCATTTTGTTTTTTTTTTTTTTTTTTTTTTTTATGATTTGAAAGTTTATAATAAAAAAAACATTTATTTGTTCCATGAACTCAGAAATTCGAGAGGAAATGATTCAAATGAAACTCCATTTCGCGGATTTGTATTCGTAAATGTATGAATCAAAGCGCCCATGGTAAGCTATTCGTCAAATCATCAAATTTGCAGTTAAAATCATACCTTTGAAATTGTTTTCTCGGCAAATTTACAGAGCGCCTCACACCCGGTTCAATCGCAGCAAATTCGTGGACTAGGAGTTAGAAATTGGATGTAATTGTGATTTGAAAGTGTTCGGAGCGATTAGGTTACGAATTTCGCAAGTGGAATTTGATTTTTGTAGGTAGGAGGTGATGGGTTGGAATAGAGAGTGGCGATTGAAAGTGTGCGTGTGGGTTTTGGACTCAATTGTATGCATTTGGAATTAAGATTCCGTATGTAATCTTTTGGAATTTTTACATATTTTTTGTATTTTTAGGTAAATTTTTCAAGTAAAAATGATTTACTTTCAGAACAAAACCTTTAACTATGAGGAAATTCTGGAGGGAAGAATGGAACAGTTACCTTTCAACAAAAAAATTTTCAACATTTAAATTTTAAAGAAAAAATAACTTATCACATTATTTTTAGTTTAAACTCGTAAACATGAGCGAGTAAAGTAATTTTACGTTCTTAATTATTAAAAAAATAAAAAAAATCCTAACTTTATTTTCAAAAGTCACAAACAAGCAAAAAATAAATTCATCTATTCTATTACAACAATAATCTTTTTTAGATGTGACACGAAATTGCAATATTGTCATTATTTGAAAGGCTTTTTACCTACAAAAAAATCAAAACATTCATATTTTTTATTTTGTATCATATTAACTCATTTCATTATTTATTTTTTCTCACTTCTCTCACTCACATAATTTAAATAACAAAATGATTATTTCTCATAAATTCAACACATATTCAATTTTATTTAAACGAAATGAATATCTTTCTTTTCTTTACTTTATCGTATCTTTCTTTCTTTTTTTCTTTTCTTCTTATTAAAACCCACAAACATAATCTTTAAATTCTCATGGACATCATTGTAAAAACACGGAAAATCGAAGTAATTTTTTTGTTTGCGAATTAATATTCGTGATGAAAAATAAATATTTCTTCTCTTATGATTAATTAAGAGAGTGAAACAATCGTGATTTAAAGATTTCATGACGTAAGGGTTACATCACTGTTATTAAGATCGTGACAAAGGTTTATAAATTCATGTCACAGAAAATTGGAAAAGCAGCACATTAATTACAAATGTAATTAAATAAGGTTGGTGGTAATTTTGAATAGGATCAATTCCGTTAAAAGTTTTGTGATATAACGATATTTCACAACTTTAAACTCGTAACAAAGATGGATAATTTCTTGTCATGAAAAATTTGAAAAATTATACGTTATTGAACAACGTAATTTTCTGAACATAGTGGTAAAATTGGATTGGTAGTTATGAAAAGTATGAAATTAATTAGTACTACGATTAAACGAATCGGGGATAAGTTTTTTTAAAATAATCCACCCACCTTTATTCCCTCCCACTAAACCTACCCACTAAACCAACTCTCTCCACTCAACCTTACATCCATAATCACCTAAACAACAATTGTGAGGAGCAAAGTTCACTTTCCTCCTATGCCTTCTATTGCCTCTTCTCCCTTCTTTGGTTTTCTTTTGATTTCTTGTTGATTTGAGCTTGTGGAAGCTCAAAGGGGAAGGGAAGGCAATTAAGGGAGGGTCGGGATCGTCACAGGGTGGATGAAATGATCGTCGCAAGGTGAAACCATCCGTCTTACATACTGAAAACCTTAACGATAACGGGGCAGGGCTAGTGCCTTAATGATTTGATAATGGTATCTCTGCTTATTTGCAGCTGTGGACTGTCATTGCTGACAGAGTATAACGGTTTTGTCTTCTCACATAGATATTAAAGTACAAGATTAATCACTGATCTATCTTCTCTTGATAAATAGAAGGTAGGAAGGCTAGGATAACGCCTTAATGGGTTGGTAATAGTAATATTGCTTGCCTAAACACAGAGTGTTTAATCTAAAATGTTTTGTGATAAGCTGGTCAATATATAAGCCCGAGAATATGCCAGAATGCTTGAACAAAGTCTTTAATGTTGTGTCATAATATAGTCACGGATCTAAGGTTAATGTGAATGTCTTAATACCAAAATGGTTAGTTGACTGAGATGATGCCGTTGTGGACCGTTAATGGTCGAACCGTTGCTTAAACATTGATAAAGCCAGATTGCCTGATAAGGATGACAAGTCTGACTTTTTGTACATTGAAAACAAACCAGACTGTTTAATGAAAGTGTTTGGTGTTAAGCTAGTACGACATATTAGGACACCGAGAATAAGGCAGAGTGCTTAAAGAAAGTGTTTGTTGTCGTGTAATGATAACGACATGTGATTAAACATCGCCAAAAAGCCAGAGTACTTAGTATCGTGTTAGAATAACGACACATGTGAGTTTGCTGTGGTGACTCCAGAACGTTGGAACGATTGATCTAAACGATCTATCTGCCTTTCTACTTCTCTTTTTTTTCTTTTTTCGTTGGGGTCGGCACGTTACTGGGCTCTTAAAGCTCACTGCATTACTTTCCTGTCTTTTTTGTATTCTCTGTTGTTTCAAGGGCAGGGAAAGATGATGAGATGCTATGTAGGGCCACGACCTATGAATTGATGGTGATGTTGGGACCTAAGTTTTGATGAGTATCCACTGCTGTAATTATGTAAGGTTACTATAATGTCTTGGGTTTATGCGAACTTTGTGATCCGTTTTGATGATGTATAAGTGGGTGTCATTTTATTCTTTAACCTAAACCTATTTATGTGGAGTACACCTTGCTGGAGACGTAGGTCCCCAGCGGCGGTAACGTCACGTGGTTCTCTGAAAAGGACGTGAAAGGTCGGAACGTTACAGAGTGGTATCAGAGCAAAGATTTAGGTTAAGAATTAAATCAAGCACTTGGGATTTAAATTGAATAGTGTGTGAGTGTTCTGGGAATTAGTTAGAACATAAGTTTATTGATGTGTATAAAATCACACATCATTTCATCATTCTAAACGTTTGTTTTTATTCCCTTTACATTGTCTAAATTGCATTTTAAGTGTCTTTTCGCCATGGAATGTTGGTGCTGCTGTATGTTATGATTTTATGGCAGATTGGCGTGGAAAATTTAAGTAAAAAGATGAAGAATCGCAAAATGGAAACTCAAGAACTTGAAGAACGGCATTTCACATCTCATCAACATTTCACGCTCTTCGAGGAGGCTTTTCAGCAAACTTTTGTTACGATTAGGTAGGTTTACATGTGTAGAAACTATGTATAAGTTTAGGAAATTTTTGAACGTTGTTTGTTATTTTTAGTTGTAATTTTAGAAACCAAAGCTCATTAGTCGCGGGCACTACAGACAGAGACGCGGGCG
Organism: Drosera spatulata; assembly: GCA_035668315.1. Lineage (NCBI taxonomy): Eukaryota > Viridiplantae > Streptophyta > Magnoliopsida > Caryophyllales > Droseraceae > Drosera > Drosera spatulata. The sequence goes on from JAOVYX010004304.1 coordinate 37,877, forward strand.
TGACTAACTTAGAGGCGCGGGCGCGACGGGCCTAAAATCTGCAGAACTTCAATATCGTCCGTCTGATCAATTCTGTTTCGGAAGAGGCCTATTTAAACCCTAGGGTTGAAATACACATAATTTCGTCAGAGAAACAGAAGGTGACGGCGGAGGAGAGGAAGGAGAAGAAAAGCGATCAAAACAAGGGAAAAACAAGGTGGAATCATCGCATCTTCATCCCATACTCTCAGCATAGACCTCGGATACGCATTGGGACTTCAATAAGCCCTGTATAGATACTGTTTATTGTTATGTTCATGACCAAAATATGTTCGAGTCTTTATTTAATGAATTTCTTATGCTATTTGATGAATATGAGTGAGTAGTGGTTGATTAGGGATGTGTTGATGCGTTTAGGTTGCTTAGATCATGAGATTATGAGCTTATAACTAAAA